>LOEQ01008000.1:44182-56399 GCA_001685075.1 Bramus lutescens
AGAGAGAGAGAGAGAGAGAGAGAGAGACAGAGACAGAGACAGAGAGACAGAGAGGGAGAGAGAGTTCATGTAGGAAGACAGACAAGAAATACAACTGTGCTCTGTATCGAGCAGTGAAGTGGGAAAGGCTGAACAGACTTTCAGAAAACATTACCTAGAATGGGGTAGCCCCTAGTGACAGTTGTCTCTTACCTTCTTGACAACACCTAAGCCAATTTCCAAGTTTCAGGCCCTCAGAGTTTTTTCAAATTAGTCAGCTCAGTAAATCATATGGGTGGGGGGTGTCCCTGTGATAGGAAATGAATTGCTGCCCTTTCAGGGAAGGGAGNNNAAACAAGCCTCTGTGTGTGTACGTGTGTGGATGTAGGACTAGATGGGCGGGCAGTACTGCATGGATGGGGAACTTATCAGAATGGATGGACAGCAGAGTCTGCTTGACTCTCCCATTGCTGCAATCAAGCCTGCCCTCCCTCAGTCCAGAGAAAAAGGAACAGCTGGGCCTTAAAGCACTGAACTCTGAGGTGGCACACTGTTGGTTCTGGAGTCCTACTTGGCTTCAAGATGGAGTCTACAGTCTTGCAGGACTGGGTGCTTGTGCTAGCTAGGATTTTGCTTGCTCTTTGTTATTGTTATTTGTTTTGTTTATTTGTCTTGTCAACTTGACAGAATCTAGGGTATTCTAGAAAAAAGAAATCGGCACAGAGGAAAAAAAAAAAACCTGCTTCCAAGGGATGGCCCTGTAGGCATGTCCATCAGGTGTTTTCTTGCTTGATTTGTTCTTCGTGTGGGAGGGGCCAGTCCATTGTGAACAGTGCAGCCTCTGGGACGGAAAACAGACTAAGCAAGCCAGTAGCAGCAGCATCCCTCATGGCCTCTGCATCAGTTCCTGCCTGGGCCTGCCCTGATGGACTACATTCTGCAAGAGGACATAAACCCCTTCTTCCCCACATTGTTTTTGGTCCTGGTGTCTACCACAGCCAAGAGAAAACAAGCTAAGATAGTGCCTCTCAGCAAGAACCTGTTTCTCCTGATGCAGAGCTGACTTGCTTTTCTGCGAGTGGTGCAGTGAGACCGGCAGACTACGGTTTACACTCTGGTCTTATGGGGTGAGTACAAGCCTATAACATCTGAACCATAGCTCACTGTGAAAATCAATCTTATCAAAACACGAAGTCATGAAGAGATAATTCAACTTTGATTTGCTGTCAAATATCTGAAATCAGATGAATTAGAAGATGAATCTCAGGCTGGGGGCCTAGTTTAGTGCTACGGCCTTCAGGTCCTTGTGTGGTTGGCAGGAGGCCTTGATTTAGATCCACAGCACCTCAAAAGTGAAATAAAATAAAATGATTTTATCACGTGAGTGACGCATGTAAAAGGTATGAATCTGTACAGGAAATAAGCAATCAGAAACCTGCCTCATGCATTTGCCATCTCCATGACCTTGGGCATTGATTTAACTATTCAAGTTCATCACATGGCATCTGCGACAGAACTGCCCTGCACATTTGGCTTCTCTAGATCATCCATGTTAATAAGAACATATGTCAAGCCTTCCAGCTGGATGCTGCACTGAGACATCTTTCTAACTTCTCTTGGACAGAGAGAGTTCTAGCCCAAGTGGAGCTGTGTTTCTACCCAGAACCCACTGGGTGGGATTGGCTCAGAGTTGCCTCCATCTCCCAAGGACTGGGGAAACAGGTATTTGCCATCATAGCCAGGATATACAGTGCTGAGAATTGAACCCAAAATGTTGTGCATGCTTGGCAAATACTCTCCCAACTGAGTTATGTCTCCCATCCTTTGTTTTTGCTATATAATGCTGACTGGGATTATAATCACTGTAAAGCCCAATCTCTCCTCAAGCTTGTGATAATCCTCGTGCCCTGGCCTTTAGAGTGCAAGGATCACAGGCATACACCACTTCATACAGCTGCAGCTGGAAAAAAATTACATTGTTAAACACAACTAAGCCTAACTCGAAGTCTTTTCCCAAATGTTCAAGTTTGTGCAAATGATAATAAATCAGCCTCTGAGATCACCAGAAAGCCATCAAACAGTGGGCATTCATAGGCATACTTGTCCATCATTAGGAAAAAAGCATAATTACTGACTCCATATGATAAAGGCAATAGGTAAGCCACTCTGCTGCCTGCCAGGTGTAGGCTGTCAGCTGGTAAATCACTATTAATCTTTACAAAAGGTGTTCACTATTTGAAAATCATTTCCCAGCAAAGTTAAATTGATGCTGCGTATAAAAGGGTATGTTTGCTCCTCAAGTCAAATTTATCATTGGTGTAGGAGGTTCTTCTGTCTATATGCTGCTTTCATTGGTTGAATAAAGAAACTGCCTTGGCCTTTTGATGGGGCAGAAATTAAGCAGATGGAGTAGACAGACCTGAATACTGGGAAGAAGGACAGACAGGCAGACATGAAGCTCCTGCCTAAGACTGATGCCGGTTATAATCTTTCCTGGTAAGCCACAACCTCGTAGTGCTACACAGATTATTAGAAATGGGTTAGATCAAGATGTGAGAGTTAGCCAATTAGGGGCTAGAGATAATGGCCAGGCAGTGATTTAATTAATACAATTTCTATGTGGTTATTTTGGGTGTAAGTTAGCTGGGTGGCCAGGACCAAAAGCAGGTCAGCTCTCTCCCTCAACATATCATGATCATCATCCTCCTCCACCTCAGCATCATCATCAGCATCTCCATCAGCATCTTGTCACCATCATCATTGTCACCATCACCATCATCACGTCTCCATCATTACCATCATTATCATTGCCATCATCATTATCATCATCGTCACCATCATTACCACGATCATCATCGTTACCATCATTATCATCGTCATCGCCATCATTACCATCATCATCATATGATTAAGTGAAGAATCGGAAGCACAGAATGGTCAGGAAGGTCACCCCAGTCATGGTTGGAAAGTGGTGTAAATGCCATAAAATTACCATGAGCCTCTTCACTTTGAGACCATGAACAAGGGGTCAGATGCCAAATTAGAACCGCTATACCAACAACTACACATTTCCACAAAGGAACAAATGGACTTTCCCCCAGTGCCTTAAGATAAGTCTGGTTATAGCTCAATCCAAGATGTGTTAAGTAATTCTGGGACATTGTTTCCTAGGACCCTGCAGACAATACCACCATGATCACCACAGTAAACTTCTCTGGGACGTTTTTCAGAATTGATATATATTACTTTAGAAACATCAAAAAGATACACCTAAACCACTTCACTTAATCCTAAATATTCCTCTCACTGATGTTGAAATGTGGTTAGAGGTTCATCTTTAGTCTCTCCTCTTCTGCAGAAGCATTACCATCTTAGTGGAGATACTGTGAGTGGGATTACCATACATGTCTGCTTGAAAGACTGGGAGAGCTAACCAATCACAGAAAGGATACAGCTAATACACTCACCCTGTCCCCTGTCTCCATATTGGCCCCACATATTCTCATCTTTCAAAGTGTTGGTCTTTTGCTTTCTTTTTTCAGGTAATTACATAAATCAGGCAGCCTTTCTGTGGGATGAATGGAAGGGTCCAACCTCTCGTTTCATTGACCGTACTCCAGACTCCAAGGAAGTTCTATGAGAAACACCACCACAGACATATAGCAAACATGTCGGCCATCATCTTTACTAACACATTATTGCAAATCCATTTGCTATGAGTCACATTGTGAGGGAAGAGTAAGTGATAAACAGATGAAAGATGGCACTCATGTAGGCTGGACTTGGGAAAGGTATTTAGTCATGGATGGGAGCTGAACATCAAGGCCATATGTGGGGAACACAGTGATGAAGTGGTTAGAAGAGGTAGGAGGCTGGCCGGGTCCCTGGGGTCACCCTTTCCTGGAATCTAAGGAGTAAGGCTCCTGTGCAGGTGTTTACAGTTAGGGAACAAATTTCTCAAACACCTGTTGACCTGGAATTAAGTTCATCACTGTCAGGATTTCAAGCCTTGTGTCTCTTTGGTTTCTCATTTTCTTCTGTTTTAGAAAACAATCCATTGGAGGCATGAACACATACTGGCTTATTTTTTCCCCTGCTTTCTGCTCTGAAAGCATACCGATGTCACAAAGACCTAGAAATTACACATAGCAGGGCACCTGGCACTTCAGAGCTGGGGAAGGTCTCTTTTTGGCAGGCTCAGTTTATGCTGGCTTAGTTCCCAGACACAGACTTGAGGTCTGGGGAATGTGATTAATAACCAGCAGACAGCCTGCTCCTTGGGTGATTTGACTATCATCTGGAGGGAGCTCAGGATGTAAGTGTGAAGGTTGCCTGAAGTGGGGGAGTGTAGGCTAGATATTGACAGTCATGCCAAGGGCTGGCCATCTGCTTTGGGAACCATGAGCTATACTAGCATAGGATGCTGAGGGCTGTGAGCTCAGCGTGCTATCCAGGTTGACATTCCTCTGCCCTCCACCATATTACCCTGACCTGCACCTCGGGACCTGTCAGGGGGTAGGCAAAGGGCTTGTTCCGTGGGGCTCAGTCCCTTACTAAGGAGACTTCTGGAGTAAGCCAAGGTTGTAATGTGTTCTCTGTTTGTCTCCCCTACTTTTCCTCTTTCTCTTCTAGTCAAATTCTCTTAGTCTTTGATGTCTAAAGACTGGTTCACTGGTCAACAGCCTAGGGACCCCCGAGACCCTGAAGAAGCACTCAAGTGTAGGCCTCATTTATACCAGGTGAATTTGAATGTGCGTTTTCCATTATCTTCAAAAGATCCCTCCCCTCCTCACATTACATTTGAGAAACACAAAGCTAAATGATCTCAATAGAAGCCTTTGTTCACAGTGCTTGAAAAAAAAACCCCAATGAATGCAAAGTTCTCCACAGATTATCTGTCTTACTATTAGCATTGTTGCTAGATTTTTAAACTCATTCGGTTTCTACATCTGCATTAAATTTTAGTCGTCTGCATCTCCTTTATCCCCTCTTGGATCCTTCGTCTCCCACTGAAAACCCTATTCTTCCTAGCCAATCCTCCTCTTAGTCTAAGGTGTGGGTGTGGATCCCTATCAAATTTCATTATGGTTGTTGTTTGCATAAACACAGGTAGGAGGTTGTTTACTGGCATACACACAACTCGCCTGTGGCTACACTACTGAAGAAACTGACACCCCAGCTATAGCAACCTTCAACAATCAGTAATTTCTCAAGAGGGTGGGGCCATGCGACCCCTCCTTCCCATGATAAAATATTGGCAATCCCAATCTTGCACAGGCCTTGTACAGGTAATGGCAGCTACAGTAAGCTCCTGGGCACAATGGCTCTGTCATATACAGAAGACATTCTTGTACAGCACACTCCCCCTAGCCTTCTGTGATGGTCCCTTATAGGGGGTAAAGTGGATGTCTGTCTCACTTAGGGTCAAGCATCAAGTAGGCCACCATCATTTAGTCACACTTTGTCCCTTCTTTTGTGTAAGAGCTGCATTTTTACTGAGACTAAAATTTTGCCTGGAAAGGTGAGGACGTGAGGACTCTCTGGTCCAAAAGTTAAGAAATTTTTATTGAACCCATATTGTATGTAACGTACAGAACAGGATGCTGTGGGCAAATGAATTCCTTTCCCCTGCAAAGTAGAAAGCAAGATGCTAAAAGATTAGGCTTCACCTGGGAGAAAGTATTTGGGGGACAGAAGCAAGGCTGTGTCTAAAAAATTGTCACTCCCAGCATACACCACAGTGACACCCCTCCAGAGCTGGAGAGGTGCCGAAGTCATTCTTCCATTTCCATCAAAATCACCCTCCGACAGTTCTGCTTAATGTAAAAACCCAATGGCATTTTGAAGGCAAAATGTCCAGGTGCATATTTATTTGTAGAAAGATGTGGACCACAGCACACACCTTTTCTGCAAGCAGCAGCAAGCCGTGGCTGTGCATACTGAAGCGGTGAGCAAGTCCTCCAAGGTTAAACTCACCCAAGAATGGGTGGGGGTGGCCTCTATTTATTTCTCAGCAGATAGGTGTCCCAGGTGTGCAGCATCATCACCAAGAGGAAGTAAACTCTCTCTCAAGCTGCCTTCCCAGGTTCAGGGACCCATAAATGAACATCATCCATTTCCACAGCTAAAACATACATACAGACGCATGTCAATTCCTTTGAATTTGCCTTTGATTTAGTCAGCAGCTGGATGGGGTTATCTTTGATGTGCAAGGCAACATCGTCTTTCTGAACTAGCAACAGTCATCCTCACAATGGCTGCATTCTGACTCTGCCTGGTTTTTGACACGTGCTTTATAAAGATACAGCTGTCCATAAGATGCCCCATCACTGCCTGTCACGCAAACTGAGAACATGCTGTCTGCCTTTGTTCTGGGCTACTTTGATTCGAGATACAAGCATAGCAAAGTACTGTACAAAGCTGACATAGTGGCTCCCTTGCGATCAAAGGGTGTTCATGCTTCCTGTCTCATTCTGGAACATTAAGCAAGCATGCCTACTGCCCATTATAAAATACTCAGGTTCCCTAAGCTTGAGGTTTCACAATGTAATTCAATGTGTATTGGAGTGTTGCTTGGCTCTCTGTGTATGGCCCCGTGAGAATTGAGGGACCAGTACAAGATGTTGGTGCTCTATTGATTTTGTCATGAGTAACAAAGGCCTTTGTCTCTGGCCTAAGTCACCCTATGCCTTCTCCTCATTAGCTTCTGTGGGGAGGGGAGGTATAAAATCATGGACTCTTTTCAGTTCTTGAAAGAATTAGCATTCTAGAAGCTAGAGAGATGGCTCAGCGGTTAATAGCCCTGACTGCTCTTCCCAGAGGTCCTGAGTTCAATTCCCAGCAACCGCATGGTGGCTCACAACAACTTATAATGAGATCTGGTGCCCTCTTCTGGCCTACAGGCAAGATACTGTCTGAATAAATAAATAAATAAATCTTTTAAAAAAAGAATCAGCATTCTATGTAATTAGATCATATTTAATCCCATGAACAAGATAAAGTACTGTGATTTTTGCCACTTGTGAAGTTGTTAACATGAAACTGTTGACATATACGTGTGAGCATATATTATGTGTATTGCCATATATATGTTAATTGTGTGCACACATGTAAATCTTGCTGATAAAGACTATATACAAGTTAGTCTATGTCTGGACCCTTGGATGCAGACTCACACTAGAAGACACACCTATAAAGAAGCATGCTGAAGTGCCTTGGTGTGGCATTTGGCAGGAGACACAGATATGAATTAGATCCAGGCTTTTACCCACCTAATAGTTTACAATTTAACAGCAAAATAAACACCCTAATGATAAAACATAATAGAGTAGAGAAAACACAGCATGAAAAGGGCCTGTTTAGACTCAAACCAGAAAGATGT
Source organism: Bramus lutescens (assembly GCA_001685075.1). Classification (NCBI taxonomy): domain Eukaryota; kingdom Metazoa; phylum Chordata; class Mammalia; order Rodentia; family Cricetidae; genus Bramus; species Bramus lutescens. Next base: position 51,543 of record LOEQ01008000.1, read on the forward strand.
TATATCAAGTTGTGGGCTTAAGATTCAGGACTGTCTTAGGGGATGGACTGGAAGTCAGGGCAGGAACTTCAGCAGAGCAATAACTAAAGCAGAGACCATGGAGGAACACTGCTTACTGGCTTGTTCCCTACGGCTTGTTCAGCTAGCTCCATTTCTAATACAGCCCAGGCACACCTGCCTAAAAATGGCATTGCCCACAGTAGGCTGGACCCTCCTACATCCATTACCAATCAAGAAAACATCACACAATCAGAACCATAGGCCAATTTGATGGAGGTAATGCCCAGATGAGACACTCTGAGATGGCCAGGAGACAAGGTAATAGATTCAAGACTGCTTTTCAGTGGGATTCAAGACCCAATGAAGCTTACCTGGGTTTGAGGAAAATGTGTGTGGCTCGTTAATCAGAAGTTACAGAAACTGAGGGCACCTAAGAAATAAACGTTCTCACCTGCAAGGTAAAATCTTAGGGCTCAAGTCAGACATCCACAAAACATGGGATTAATATTAATGTTACATGTTACATGCTAATGTTAATGTTATGTGTTAAACAGAAAAAGGAGATCCAGTGTTCTGAGGAGGGCTGCAGTCATGGCAGCATATGGCGTCATTCTGCCATCTACTTATAATTCACCTTCAAATGATACTAAGTGTCTAATAAACGTTGCATTTGGATCCTTCATGGAAGAAGTAGTTTAGTAACCTAATGTCAGATACCAAATGAAGGTTCTCAGTAGCTATGTTTTTTATTAATCTATAAATCAGTTCCACAAGATGCTAAGACCCAGTGCTAACATCTGCAGTGGGTGTAACATTTTAGCAGAATCTTTCCCTCTGTTTCAGTTTTAATCTTTTTGTCTAGGACTAGTAGCTCTCTTTAGATAGTATGGGTATAAACGCAAATATGTATTTTTTCCAGGAAATATATGACTTTTCAAATGATGGCACTTAATAACAGAAAGCAAGGCATAGCTAACACTTCCGTGTTCCTGAGACCCTAGTAGCAGACATATAACCCCGTGGAGGCACGTGGTAATTAACCTAGTCACTCAAGTTAATAAATTGGAGTACATTTCAACAACCTGATAACACTTCTTCCCTTGTGATTCCTTGTAACTTACATTTTTGATGGCAGAACATTTTTACATGTGTATATAAGATCTCCAGAAATAAGTATGCGGTACCATTTTGTTTTTTACTTTTTCTACTGAATTTTTAGAGATTTTTGCAAAGTGTTTTGATCAAGTTTGCACCTCTGCCCCAACTCCTCCCAGATTTACTCCTCCTTCCTACTCACCCAACCTTGTATCATCTTTTTGTAACACTTTTCAAGTCCAAGCTGTGCCACCGATAGACTTTTGGATGTGTGGTCTTCCACTGGAGCACGGTGAACTTTACCACGGGCAACCAACTTAAAGAAAACTGTCTCCCTGTTTCCCAGGAGCTATCAATTGCCAGGAGTTCCTTGGGACAATGGGACAGAGTTTGTACCCAAGTCACAGGGCACAAATAAATAATACCTGGGCAGATAGTCAAAGAGTATCTGAGAAAACACCACTGTGAAGAACTCACTGTTGTAAACATGAATGTAAAACTACAGAATTCATCACACTAATTAGGAAACACCAAGGGTTTCCTTTCAATTCAGAACCCCTTGTCAAGAGAATAGTGGAAATGTTAAGTCTTTGCAGACAGGTGGAGAATGTGCTTCCCTGAGTAGTGCCTGTTTAAATTTTAAATAGTTTAATGAACTTAACAAAGAGCACAGATGCAATTTCCAAGAGCATAGAATGTATTTAATCCATGTGCTGTAGACTTAATTAACGCCTTGCTTCATTTCCCCTAACTTTCAAAATTTATATTCTCATCTTTGAATTCAATGGAAGCTGACCTTATTCCCAGTAGAGGTGGGTTTTCCAGGTCAACTAGTAAGCCTGAGGTCTCACAGCAAGGCTGGCAAAGACCAGGAACAACAAGGCATCTCTTAGTATCTTATGATGGAGTTTGAGGCTGGAGAAATCCTTGGGCTAATCCCTAAAGCACCAAATGGGATAAAAAGAAAGGCAGGTTGCCAGCTATTAAATGTCAGGAACCCTGTTCGCATCAGGAATGAGAGAGTCAGGGTGGTCTGCAGACAGGAGTTCTCAGAAAAAAAAAAAAGTAGTGGTTGAATGTTCTTTGATAATGGTGTATCTGTGAACACAATCTCTAAGCACCTTAGTTTGCCATGTGGGAAATGGAGAGCACGCAGAGGTACGTGTGACAAGTCTTGTTCTGGGGACAGTACCTCTAGATCTCAAGACTAAGCACAGTAGAAAAGTCAACTTTAAGCCAGATGTCCACTTCAGGAAGTGCAGCCGGTTCTGATGAGCTGTCAAGGCCTCGTGCTCTGAATTATAGTGGAACGTTTTACAAGAGCTAATGTGACAAATTGAGCTCTCTGTTTCATCCGTTAACTGTGCCCGTTTCCATTTTCTGCCCCCTGGAGGCATGTGACAGTGGAAGATCAAAAAGGGAAGACAGATAATTGAGAGGGGAGCTCGGCAGCAGAGCATTTGTCTGATGTGCACACAAGGTCCTGGGTTCAATCCCCAGCACAGGAAGAAAAAGGAAGGGAGGAAGAGAGGGATGGATGGATGGATGGGAAGGAGGAAGGAGGGAGGGAGGGAAGGAGACTGTATGGGAGCATGTTCTAATGTGTAAATGTCTATTTGCCTTCCTACATGGTCTTCATATGCTTTCAGAGAGGACTTCTGTACTATGTGTATGGCTTATGTTGGATAGAAATGTCAAAAACAAGAGCCCAGTGCTGATCATATGCTTTTTGTTAGTATAGCCATGAAATCCTATAGAGATGAGTTGACAGGTGCTTCCAGTCGACAGAAGTGAATTCCCATGTATCTTACTGAAGCAAACCACCATTTGGACTCTTACACTCAGATGAAGACCAAGAATTATCAGTAATATTCATTTCATCACTTCAGAATTCTAATCATGTAAACAATAGATAATTTCCAGATTAAATGTATTTATCAATTTATTAATAAAATATATTAAACAAAAGGGATTCTTTACCTGAGCACAACATAATGCTAATTCTGATAAGTCATCATATACCTTGGGTGTCTTAGACAAAGAGACACTGTCTTAGTTAGCTTTCTGTTGCCATGATGAAGACTATGACAAACAAACTTGGGGAGGAAAGGATTTATCTGGCTTTCAAGTCCTCTTCACACTCCTTCATGAAGGGAATTTGGGGTAAGGAATATGAAGGCAGAAACTGAAGCAAAGGCCATGGAAGACTGTTGCTTGCTGGCTTGCTCTCTGTGGCTTGCCCATCTTGCTCTCTCATATAATCTTCCTAGGACCACCTGCCCAGAGACAGTACCACCCACAGTGGGCTGGGTCCTTTCACATTAATCATAAGTCAAGAAAATGCCCAACAGACTTACTTACAGAAAAATTTGACAAGGGCATTTTTTTCATTGTGAGGTTCCCTCTTCCTAGATGACCCTGGTTTGTATCAAACTGACAAAAAAAAAAACTAACCAACACAGATGCTCAAGAGACCACTAAGAGTCTGCCTACAACTCGATTTCATGAAATTGGTTTTCTTAAGAAATCACTTTCTGTAACCAAAGCTGTTCCCTGCTGGTGTTTACGATTCAAACAATTGGAGACAGAGAAAGAATATCTCTGTGTGTATCTGTATGTCTCTGTGTGAATGTGTGTTTGTGTCTCTGTGCATGTGCCTCTTATGTATGTCTCTCTCTGTGTGTATCTGTCTGTACATATGTGTGTCCTCTGTGTGTGTGTGTGCGCGCACATGTGTAAGAGAGAAATGACAGCCCAGAGCACGCACTGAAAAGGCTTTGCCACTGAATGCTATACCAGGCATCAAAACAATGAACTTCAATTCTGTGGGTCACTGCTGCCCAGCAGCCAGACTGCAGGCAAGGACCACCTTTAAGAGATGCTGAAAGGCAATAGCTGAAGAATGCCCAGAGCCAGTAATTAGTCTTGATTCCAGCAGGGAATATCTCTAGAAGCAACTAATTTGTATTCTGCTCAGGAAGAGAAAGAACAGGAACCAGTTCTCTGGCTAAGCAAAGGAGCACAGCTCAGTAGGCACAGGCATCCACATCAGTAGCAGTTGTCACCTTCAGCAGAAAGGTGATGTATGGGAAGAATAACACAAAAAGGTAAGAGCTCATTTTCAAAGTTCTCTGCAGATGATCAGTCATTTGCAGTGTCTCCTTTGCTCTATAGAAAGACAATCCATACTTCAGTCATGGAAAATATTCATCAATTTAATAGACAAGCTGTCACCATGTATATATGTTAATGTTAAATGATTTGCACATGATAATACACATACATATTCATTACATAAATATGCAAAAATCCTGCCATCATAAATTATATATATAATATACAGCCATATATTTGATTATCTCTATGGATATATGTGATTTATATGTATGACTATATACAAGCATGCATGTGTGTATATATAAATATATATACATGTTCTTAGCTCAGCGAAAGCTTAGATGCTTCTCATTTGTTAAACCTATGAACAATTTTCTTAAAATTTGGCACTTATTGTGTAATTTCAAGTAAAAAGGATAGTCCAACAAATGATTTATATCATGATAAACATTCTAAGGTCAGGGTCTTGAGTGGTAGTGTAGGCCTTTGATCTCAACACACGTGAGACAGAGGCAGATGAATTTCTGTGAGTCTCAGGCCAGTACGATCTGCATAGCCAGTTCCAGGACAATCAGGCTACATAGTGAGACCCTATGTACAAAAGAAAGAAAAGAAAGAAGGAAGGAAGGGAGGGAGGGAGGGAGG
>LOEQ01008001.1:0-13648 GCA_001685075.1 Bramus lutescens
GCTAGATATAATGGGCCAGGCAATGCTTAAATGAATACAATTTGTATGTTGTTACTTTGGGATATAAGCTAGTCATGCGGGAGCTGGACCGGATGAAAAACAGGCCCTCTCCCCTTTCACTACATTTGACACAAGGCCAACTCAGGAAAAGCTTAATATTTCTGTCAAATCAAGAAAGGAGGAACCAAAGTCCCAGGACTTTGATGATTGGCACTGCTAAAGACTTTTGTGAAGTTTATAATAAATATAGGAAGATGACTCTGTGGGCCAAGCAGGGCCTATTTTCTTTCACTATAGAGAGTTAAATGCACCAGATATATTAGTTTCAAAACCAAAAGAACCATGGCGGAGGCCATTAAGTGCATCACAAGCACAACACATGTGACCACTTATCAACATGTGACATAGTCATTGAGCACCCACTGTGTGCCCGTCCACATGCAAGAGATGAAGGGGTGCTATGCTGGAAAGGAGAGAAAGTCTGCATCTCCATCTCTGGGTTCACATCTTAGTAAAATAGGGTTTCAACAGTCCATTGTTATTATTTCAGTGCGGGAAGCTGAGTTAAGCTTCACAGCACAAATTACTGGGAGGTGTCAAGTAGTACATGAGGACAGAAAGACATGTTCAGGCTATACTGGAAATTTCCAGGCAAGAATTAGGAAAGAATACCATTGAAGTGTTTAAGATTCACCAACAGTTTCTAGTCACCCCCTACTACGAAATTTAAAATCTTTACGAGGTCTAATAATTATTCTTAAGTAGTGGGATTGCACATTAGTAGAAACTTAAGATAATATTAGATAGGAAATTCAGCGGGTGGGAAAAGGCACAGGAGACTACGAGTTAATGATGAGAACATCATTTTCCAGCTTCATTTCCAGGGAGAAAGGATCCTGTTTGAGATCTCTTCACTAGCAACTATTCACTACCCTATTTGAAAAGAGCAACTTTATGCCCAGCAACTCCTGCTTAGAACAACTCTGAATTAGAACCTCATTTTGTCTTGATTTAGGTTCTTTTAAATGTCCTCTTCTATTTACCTTAAATATCAGATGCTGGTATTATATATATGTAGACAGTCCTTTAAGATAAATGAATGTGTGATGAAATAGGGAAATAATATTACAAGGGATCCCCAAGGTAGCAAGCTACAAAATGCAATGACAATTTCAAGGACTGGAAAAGACAGGCTGGTGGTACCCCTAGTTTCTAGTCCTTCCCATTCCCTCCATGGCTACCAGACTCTGCAGTTTCCAGCCACTAAAAACCTTCTGTGATTAGGAGCCTCTGAACTCACAGAAATAAATGGTTTGCTTTATCAGAAAATGTCCTTGCCTTACTCTCTCTTTCTCTGATCTCCCTTCACTAGCTCCCTGTGACATTTTTAGGGAACATTCAAACTTCTTTGAGGATACCCCTCTCCTATCTTCCCAGGAGACTCAAGTCCCTCAGAGACACACCCAGGGTGCTGGGTCAGAAGTATGTTTTCCCCAAAAGCTTGAGAGCTTCATCAGAAGAGGAAGACATTTAGATGGTCATTTTGAATGAAGATCCATGAAGAGAACCTATGCCTGGTTGTGAACAAGAAATGCTCCTGGAAGGAGTTTTTATGTCTGCAGAGACTGAAAGATTTGTGGAAACTTCAGTACTGTGGAGAGATTGGGATTTGGTAGGCTCTGAGGCTAATTACTCTATCCTGGGCTTGTTTTCGTGTTCTCAAACAGCCATCCATGCCCCACTCTGTATCTGAACTTAAGCCTTGTAATAATAAATAAAAAAACCTCTCAAAACCTACTAATTTAGCAGAACATTATGTTCTACCAACACAAGAGCTAAGTATGTCATCAGAGAGCATGCTGGACATGCTATAACAAAACTTCACCCACCAAAATGTACTTGCCTCTCTGGTGCACCCATCAATATATTTTAAACTGGCTCTTTGTTCTGCAAAACTATTTTTAAAAAAAGTCCTGCAAAATACTTCCACGTTGGAATGTGGAATTTGGGGTAACGTAAATCTGTGCTCCTGGAGCATGATCCTAAAGAATATAACAGCTCCAAAACAAACTACCTCTTACTCTGTTTAAGACAAGAGCTGTGGTTTTTATGTGAGCACCGTCTAGACCTATTTCCTGTCACATAATAGGACTAAAATTTATTTATTTGACATAAATGGGATAAAAATGGCATTTAACATGCAGAGATTAACAATTTAAATGAGAAAATGGCATTGATATGCCTCATATTTATGGCATTCCTAAAATATGGGTTCTAGTAATTTTTATGCCTTTCCCTTTGCAAAGATCAACAAAAACGATACTTGTTTTCAAATGAGAATCATGTGATCTTTTATCATATCCAATCAATCATCTGAATCATTACAAAGTATTGACTTAATCATTTACTCCTTTATTCACAGGAAACTGAAGGGAGAACACAGTCCAGAGAACACACTGTCTGCCCAGTTTGTTTCTCAGGCACGGCAATGTGACACGTCATGCTGGCATCTCAGACAGAAGCAGTTTAATGTTAGTGTTTGAATAGGCAGCTTGAGTTCTCTGCTTGGATTACAGATTAGGGGTATTTACATCCGATTGTGATGAAGGGCAGTATCTTTTTTAGTGTATTAGCTTTGTGCTGCACAAGACCAAGGTCAGCTCATTATCCCATCCTTGCGGTTATCTCTGAAGCACATGGCATTATACTACACACTTGTGCATTCGTTCTCCTTGACACATTAATGGCAGTTACTACTGTTTTGTATGCATGGGTTCCCATCCTAGAATCAGAATGAGAGCTGCAGGATGGTGTCTCATGTAAATAGACTATGCTTACTTGCAAATATATTACTTTCATTTAGAATTAGAAATTGCCAACCACAGAAATGAGGGGATAGACAGTCCCTAAATTCAAAAGAGATTCAGGAAAAGGAAACTGTTTCAAGCAGACTGTCCACCCCCACGGGAATGATCAAATAACCTTGTCTCTTGTGGCTGAGGGCAGCTAATAAATAAGAATAAAAGATAAACAGCATCCAATCATCTTCTAAATCCTAACAGTCTTGATGAGAAAGTCTTTATGATATGAAAATACAGTCTTCTCAAAGCTGGAACTTGACCAAGATATTAATATGCACCTCACTTTATACCTCAGTGGAGACAATATATCTGAAACATAATAAGTGGCTAGAGTGTTCCAGTGCATGATAATGCATGGCTTCTAGTTCATTATTTCTTGATGTTATGATACTGCTGTCCAATCTTGGGGTGTAATGAGGAGCTCCAGAACTTATATTACCACTTAATGAAGTCCAATTAAGTATCATTAACCTTTGATCTACTCCTCACACTTGATGCACAATGAGTGGTCCCAGGAAAACTTGAAAAGGTGAACTTGGGCGAGAATTATTCAGTGAATCTCTTTTTGGACACCTAAAACCCTTCCAAACCAACATTTTCACCTGAAGCAAGGAGGTAGGTGGTGTTATTGATTGATGCTAAGACTACACACATACCCCTCAAGTCAAATGTATTGAATATTTGCTCTGTTTCAATGATGGAATAATTACTTGGGAGGATCAAGTCAGTTGTTAATAAACATGGCTTTGAAGATTTATTGTTTTATCTGTGAACCTCCTGGACCTAGACATAAATTATATTTCTTTCCATTTTCAATTCAGTCTAACCCATAGTTATTGCCATCATATACATAAAATATAAACAACATCCATAAAACATGACACTACTACTAAAATCCAAACTGAATTGGCTGAAATTGCAAACAAATGTATACAGTGCACAGTGCAGTATGCTTTATGTAAGAGTCTCAAGAGTACAAGGCTTATGTAAAGAAATGTGTTAGACATTCCTTTAAAACACACGTTAAAATATGTGTATGTGTTTGTCAATAAGAATGTTAGGCAGCTGGATGTAGGTCTGGGTAAAAGGCTTCCCTAGCAAGTGTAAGACTCTAGGTTCTATTCCCAGAACTGTACAAACAAGGCAAAGTGAATAAATGTTTGCCCAATGTGGTGATACAGTCTCATTATCCCAGCACTCAGGAGGCTGAAGCATGAAGCCATCAAGCACTAAGCCAGCAGCCAAGTAAGAACCTTAGTGCTAAGTGCCCCAAATTCCCATTGCTGATATTTGAATATGTTAAGCTGTTAACACATTTGTGAAGCAAATACTAGTGTATTGTGTGTAGCATTTAGAGCCTAAATGTCACAACCTCAGGAAGTAAGGATGCCCCACAGCACTCTAATGCATTCATCTCCACACACAGCACAATGCCATGGAGGGTGTTTACAAAATTCACTGAATAAAGTCATGAATGGGACCTGTTTTCCTGCTGAGAATCAGAGAGCCAATAGTGCTCCAAGGGTTACTACACAACTTATTAGTCAAGAATGGCTTTCATGTCTCACATAATCTTTACCATGATTTCGTCCCATGATTCTTACTGTATCCTCCATTAGACTGTTCTCCAGTGTTGCAGATGAATATTGCAACCCCCCCTTCTCTGAACTGGTACAAAAGAAACCTGTTTTTTGGTGTCTGCTGCACTTCTAGTTGGGCACCGTGGGAGCTTGTTGTGGCCAGTAACATTCTGTTTGAATATCTGTGACTTATTTTTGATAGTTAGAACATTTGAAAGTGTATCTGAAGGTACTGAGAAATCTAGATAATCAGTGTGGGTTTGTGGTGCTTAGTTGATGGGACAGTGACTGAGGCCTGCGACATTAGGTGGGCCTCACAGCACACCCTCACTTGCACTTAGAGGGTATAGGCCAGTATCTCAGTATGGGCTCTAGATGCACTCAAGAGATGGTCAGTATGGATACAAGGTTATGACTTCTGGCAACATGCATGCTGGATTACAGGAAACACTGCATAAGTCCAATACATGCTAAGAACAAGTAAATTAAGGTATATGATAAACATACAAACCATTAATATAGTCCTTTATTATCATTATCAAAAGTTTGTACTAACCGCATATGCTTTGCTTCTATGCCACAGACACTGCAGTGAATGGGCTTGTTGGTACCTGCATCATCCCAAACAGGAAGTCATGCCTTATATGTTGCTGTGTTATGCTGGCTACAGTGTCACTAGATGATAGGAAACTTTTAGCTCCATTATAACCCCAAACGTCCTGTGCCACGGGACTGGACTTTGAATGGACAATTTCCACACAAACAACATATTAGTGGGGCAGAGTCTACAACTGTTGATTTACCCACCACGAGTCACCCTTAATTCATGCCACAGTGGCTGAGGAATTCCGATAAGAACCTTTATTAAAACTATAGACAAAGGAGGAGCAAAGTTCATAGTTTTTCTTAAGGAAATGTCTTTGTGTACTTTTCTATGAGCTGCCTTTTCTGAAGCAAGGCATATTGTTGTTATCTAATGACTTGGAATAAAATTTCATAATATAAAGCAATACACAGTTTCTCAAAACCAGTGATCTAGGCACAATTTACATAGGCCCTCTGCTTTTTAGGTATTCAGTAGGGATGCAGATAAGGATTGAGTCAGAACTGAGGCTCTTCTCCACACCCTCTGGGGGAAGGAAGGACAGGCTCATTCTTATGACCTTTGGCTTAGATCCTATTCCTAGGCTGCTCAGTGTGGAGCCTGGGTTCTTCATCGGTTCTTGCAGCAAGGCCCTCACTTTTATGCCTCTTTCACTAGGCAGCTTGCATCAAGAAAGCAAGCAAGCAGAGAAGGCAAGAGGAAGCCTCCACACTTTATGATTCAAGTTCAGAAGTGAAATCCCACACACAGAAGAAGTGTGCTGTCTTCCTTCTGTAGAATGGCTTAGGTCTAATGAATTGCTTCAGAAACTACCAGAATAAAGACAGCACACAAGCATGAGAATGAGCAAAGGATACCTGGGGACCAGTTGTGAAGCTACCTTCTCCCACAGGGGCATTGTCACTGTCCGGGTGACTGCACACTTGAGGTTATGGAGGACGGGCAGTATTAAAAAATGGCTGAATCATATCAGATTTCAAGAAAACTAGGCAGTGGCAGGGATCTTACCAAAGAAGGAAGACAGGCACATCCTCCACCAGAAGCATGGAGAACTCAGTTCTTGCTGATTTTTGCCAACCATGCGAGTTTTCAAAAGGTACAAACCCCAGTTGCTGTGTTAAATCAGCAAATGTCTTGCTCAGACACAAGTTGTCCAAGCAAAACCATCCTGAATGGGAGGAGGTCTTGTTCTCTTTCGCTTGCTGTAAGTTTGCCAGTTCTTCCCTTTTGGGTGAAAATTCACAGCCTAAACTCCATGAATCTATAACTAAATGTTTTAAATGAGAACCATCATCATGTGAGTGTGGCAGTTTGGTGTGCACCGGATGAATCAAAATCTTCTGACAATTAACCATGCACATAATTTCTTTGCATTTACAGAAACACACAGGTAAAGGAACAAGGTGAATCAACCACAAATGAAGGGTATGGCCTAAAAGACTCCATGAGTGAGCATCTCTTCAAGATCCTAACTGAGTCTACAACATAATCTAAGAGAAGGTGTGTGTCCTAAGTATCATCATCTTCTTTATTTGAAGATAATACCTGCAGCATCTGGAGAGTAAATCAAGAAGATGAAGACCAGATGATATCACTCTGAACAATTTACAGAGAATGCATTTACTGTGTTCTTTAAGTATTGAGTTGGAAACAAGATGTCCTTGAAGGAAGCAACAGCCAATTGCTTGTTCCCACATTATTATGTAATAATCTAATAGCACAACCAGAGCAAAACAAAAACATACCCTCAGTGTAGTTTTTACAATGAATAAAGAAAACAAAAACACTAAGCTAGAGTAACATGATACTTGCTAAAAAAAATTCTAGTAAAAATTTGAATTCCATATTCACTTTGTGATACTGAGGCACTCAAATTAAGTTCTGAAAATTGTTTAGAAAGACTGAGATGTCTAAAGGTATTTTGTGTCTAGAGAGGAGGAAATGAGGAAAATATAGTGATCTTGTACCTGTCTTTAAATTAAAAAATTTTTAAAAGCACTGAACGTGGTATTTCATACAGGGAGGTGTGCAGGGGAGATACAGCACCCTATTTCCCTGGATGTGAACAGGTTACAAGCTGGTAGGATTATAACTGATGATATCATATGTGTTTTCAAATTGTAAGACCAAAGTCTTGAATGGTTCTGCCATCAGAAACAACTTTCACCAAGTGGGACCCTTGTTAGCACCACCTCGTGCCCTCTTCTGTACACGGATGAGACCGTCTAACATCTCCAAGCGTCTCACAGACAGTTCCAGACATGGTTGTTTACTGAAAGCCCTTTCAATCAGAATCACCATCGTCTTTCTTAAAAACAGCTTTCACTGACCAACTTGAGATACACTTCTTGAAGGATATGACTCTGGCATGAGTTTAATCACAGCTGACCTGAAGGAACTGGAAGAGAGGATCCTGCTGTGTTTGGTTCACTATTTTAAGGCAGCCAGTCCATCATCTCTTTCCCACCCCCAGGTACTTGAACAGAACATCATGGAGGCAGGAGCCTATGAAATGTTCACTTGATGGCAGACAGAAAGTGTGTGGGAGAGTGGTGGACAACCAACTCTCAAGCACCCTCCCCCAGTAACCTACTTTTCCCACCTCTTAAAGTTTCCACAACTTCCCCAACCAGCATGGACAGCTGGAAATTAAATATAGAATACTTAAGGGGGAGTCTATGGGAAGCCCTTCTGTATTTACACGCTAATGTCCCATTCTGCCATCTCTACTGAGCTGCTCATCACACCTCAAACAGAATGAACGAAAAGTTGTTGTTACTCCCCATGCCTTTCCCTCTCCAAGCTATTCATATCATTTCATTTTCTCCAGCCTAAGTCCATAAAATACTGATTGCTGTCACCCTGCCAGTCAGATGACTCTTGGTCACAAAAGTTAAAACCTGGATACTGAAACCCCATGATCTCATTTTCCCAGTACCAAGGCATCACATATAACTTCCCTCTTACCACAGGGGACTCCAAACAGGAGTGTCCAGATCTGAATGCTTCTTTGAACTCCTGCCTACTTGGCTTCATAAGAACGATACCAGACAAATGCAACTATGCCCCAAGTATGGTGCCTGAGCTGCTAGCGATCTGTTTCCTTCCCTTCCCATGAGGAGTGCTGGTGGCAGCATGAGTATCACACTCCCTCACAGCCATTCCTAGGAAAGACTCCACACCCAGAGCCATCAGGAAGGCATCCTTAGAGTCTGAGTTTCCCTTGATCATTCATTCAGTTGTCATCAAAAGGAATGCCTTCTTGCTCTCGGAACTGTTGGTTATTTTCTCAGGTTATTGGGTGAGAAAGAACCCGAAGATCCTGACAGCCCTGACCTTCCCCATGGCCCAGCAAATCATCCTTCTTTGAGATTCTTGACCATCCCAAGCACTTCGACTGCAGGCTCCTGCTGGCCCTAGATCTTTGTCCTGAGTGGGTCTTCTTACACACCTTCTCCTGGAAGACATCCCTGAATGCTACATGTCATCAGCGTTATACACACTTTCTCCTGGAAAATATACTTGGATGTTACATATCATCAGTGTTATACATACCTTCTCCTTGAAGGCTTCCCTGGATGTTGAGAATTAAGACTCATTTTGATCTCCTCGTGGTTAGTCTCCTTAATCTGTTACCTGTTTCCTTCTTAGCATTTGCCCAAATTCATGAATGTTTTATTTATCCAATCACTTTTCTGTCTCTTTTATTGGAGTTGTATTTAAGAAAGAACAGGATTCTAGCAACCCAGATCCGCATATTCTCCAGCATCACATCAGAGTGTCTGTCACAGTAGAAGCAACTCGATGAGAAAATGAGTGAATAAACACATGATAGATGACAAATTAAAAAGCCATTCCAATTAGGCCAAATACAAGTTGACATAATAGCCACTATGTCAAGTGCTATGCTTCTTGGGGCTGTCAGATTTTATACTTTACCCAATTCCTTGTAGGCATCTATATATTATGAATGAGAAATGGAAGCTTAATGGTGTTAAGTCATTTGTCCAAAGCCAGACACATTAAAAAAAGTAGAAGAATGCTTGAATCCTATTTCATTTTGCTGTAGTTTCAGTTTGTAATTATTAAACATGTCATTAACAGTCAATCCCTCACTGAAAAAAGCAGGGCATTCTAATTATTTGGAAAACTGACTAAGACTGCATTTAAACTTGTAGCAAATATGACAATGTATCTAACCACAAATTGACTACAACAGGAGTGAACTCCTGTTCCATTCTTGAGGACTATAGTCAGGTGTCTCAAGATGGCAACATCTGCAAAGGAGAAGGTGAGGGTAAGACAGCACTTTGGATACATGACATAGAGAAATCCTACTGGTACTGTCTAGAAGTCTCCTATCTGCTAGATAACTTTCATAGGTCCAGAGGTACTATGTAGGCTGCTGGGGAGAAAAGCCATCAACAGTTTTATGCAGCCTGGAATCTACGATCTTAAGAAGAGCAACCAGGTAAGATGTGTCCACTGTGTAAGAATGGCGGTACTGTTACAGAGCCCACCAACTGCTGTCTTGACTGGATTTGCGATCTACTGCACAGGACAAAGAAAAACATGTTACAGAAAAAAAATACAATAAAAACCAAAGAATGGGACCAAGGATATCACAGGCTGTAGAGAGGAACTGAATACTAATTAGTTTAACAAACTGACACAGCATCAGACTGTCTTCTGCATATTTATAGACATACATTTCTTCTAGCCTTAGTCATAGAAGCTTCTCTTTCCAGTGAACAGAGGTAAGTTTGGAGACTCATGGCTGGACAGGGTGTTTGAGAGTAAGTGATGGATGAATGCTCAGCCATAGATATGACATTTATACGATCACCTAAAAATTTCTGGGAATGTCTTAGGTAAAGAGGGTAGAAAGAACCTAAGAATCAGAAGACAAAATTCCTGGCCAAAACACAACCATTGCAAACAGGATCTCACAGCAACTACAGGGGCCTGGACTGGATTGGGTGTCGGAGCCCACAGAAGTGAATCCGCTCCACTTTAACTAAAGGTCAGAGAGTTCACATCTTTTCTTGCTCCTTCAAGGTTATAGGACAGTCTGTTTTGACCTAAGGTGTGGCTATAGTATGTATTGCCTAGACAAAAAGATATTTTGTTCTCTGGTATGGTTACTTTATGTTTGGAGATGTGTGGAGGAAATTACTTTGTTCATTTGTTCGCTTTATGGTAAAGAAGTTTGTTGTTGTTGTTGTTGTTTTGCCTTCCCCTCTATTTTGGATTTGAGTATATAAGAATTCTGAGTAATATACTAAGGCAGATAGGCAGATCGCAGTATGCACTGGATGACCTCCCAATTCTATCTGTTGTCTCTTGACTCTATTTCTTTGTTAATCCTTGCCCCTTCGCCCAAGTACAGATGAACAAATCTCCCTGAGATTCAGGCAACAGTCAGGACTGGATGAAGGACTGGATAAGGAAGCCCAGCCTTCACTGATAGACTATTTTCTATAGATATATTCAAATAATGGGGTAACTATTATCTTGAGTTGTAGACTCGCTAAGGATCCCCACCAAGTTCCAATAGATAGTTCCATCTTAACGTTCACAAAGACTGCCCGGCTAAACTCGATGAGTCGTAAAACAAAACCAAACTGTTAGGAATTTTCCTAACGCGACCTCTCTGCCGACACAAAAATCCCAATCAAGCCAAATGAGAATGAGCCGAATTAAAGGAGGTCCATGTTTAACGGGATTTCTGTGCTCTTGGGTGGCCCCGAGGGAAACCCGGGGAAGCCACAAATGCCACTGCCACCACCAGGGAAAGAGAAAAGACCACGTGGAGACTTTTAAATAGACTGGGAGAGGGGTCAAAGTTTTGGCCGGCTGTCTGGTCCCTCCTCAGAGGAGGGGTCAAGGTTTGGTGGGCACAGGGGTGGAGCTGCCTTGCCCTCCTTGGGGGAGGGGTCAAGGTTTGGCATGCACAGGGGTGGGGCCTCCAAAGATGGATGGGACTTACATAAACTTTCATGGATCTGGAAGAGAGACTGATACCTATGAGGAAAGACTGTTAGCAGTGGAGGAAGACAAGCATTTGGGGAGTGAACAGAATGTATTTATGCACGTATGAAATTTTCCAATAGCAAAATTAATATAAAGAAGTCAATTGTAAACAGGCCAAGGATGTACAGAATTCTGGGGCCTTCCAGCTGGGAAGCTTCCCCTGCAATTACTATGAAACAAGGCTGGTAGTTTTCTTTGTTTCTTAATTTTTAATTTTTATTTGTCCTTTGGAACATTCATACATATAAAAAATGTGTCTTGATTGTATCCACTCCATAACTGCCCTCCTCCAACTCTCCAGAGTTCTACCATCACACCCCTTCCAACTTCATTTCCTCTTCTAATTATTGACTTTTCTATGTATTTTTTATTCCACTGGGTCTTATTAGTGCTGCTGATATGCACGTGGGTACACAGGTGTGGGGTCATCATGGAGGTGCTGGAAAGTTCTCAGTGAATCTACTGGTCCCTAAACAGCCATCAACTACACCTCAGCTATGAGTGTGGTTAGCAGTTTCCTAACGGAGCTGGATCTAAACCTTTCTGACCATTTGCAGTGATTTACCAATTACACATCCCAGAGCAATTTGAGGGTGTTTGCCTCAGTACGTACTTGACAAGAATATATGGCCAACTACAGAGCATCTACTTGAATGAACTGACAGAGTTCCCACCTAATTACCTGGCTTCATGTTACCTGCATTCCTGTGTGTACTGTCTCCATTCAAGGAATAGAGGTGGATACACTGGCCAAGTCACTGTAATATTTACAGTCTGAGTGAGGCCCACAAAGACACTGGTGAAAATGTCAGTCCTTCATAATCACCAAGCTCATAAAAGATCCTGATTCAAATGCCACAAAGAATCAATGAGGAGTACAGAGAATCATAAACAACCAAATCAATCCCCCCTCCCCAGATCTGGCAAACGATCTATTCCCAGGTTGAGCTTTTGTGCTGAGTTTTATCCCAGAGAACAACTTTACAGCGAGTTATAAACCCTGAAATTGCTGATGCAGCCTTAATTATAGCTATGCTGGTGACATGGTCCTAATGAACTCTTTGCTCTGTTATGTGCCTGGGGATCCCAGAAGGAGCATTGTGGAAATGTGCAAACACGTTGGTCAGGGTTCAGTGGGATATTTTTGGAATGGAGAAGTGGTGAATGTGTATATGAATGCAAATATGAATTATGTAGATTTTAATGAGAGTGATACCAAAGTGGTAATAACATTAGTCATCAACATGGAAAAAAATTAATGCCAACATGTCCAATTTAAAAAATATTTCAAGATCAAATGGAAGACTAAATGTGGTGTAATTTTGGGCTTCTATTTACATAACGTCCTTTACTGCATTGGACAACAACTTGACTTTCAAACCAAAATATCAACCATCTATTCCCATTCAGTGCAGTCTGGTGCTTTGGGAAATGCTATGTGGTTTGGAAGCACAGTCTAGTTCAAATTCTGAATCTGGGTCTGTGGATCAGGATTGGGGCATCTCTGAATATCTCACCTACTGCTGATCCACAACACGATTTGTTTGCAATGGAATTTCTGCGACAGGTTGTAGTTACCACTGCACTGTTTTTATAATATTCAAATGCACTTTGAAATCTGTGGGGTGAGAAATTTACATCCGAAGAGATACTGTCATTGCATCCTATAAGGTTTTTTTAAAAATTAAAGCATCCTACACCTGTTTCTTGTCTAAGTATCTGTAAGTGATTCAAGTGCTGCTTTAAAACTCGATGTTTCTGGAAGGCTATGACCTTGAAAAGAAGAGGTTCAGGAGCACCACCCAGAAAGGCAGGCAAGCAGATTGCCACCTCCGGTAGCAAAGTACAAAAGTTCTGGAACAGTCGAGCTGGTCAGGCTAAAGAGAGTACTGGTTTCCATCCTTGTCAGGGGGCCCCTTATTTCAAATGGAAACATCCCTGACTGGAAGGAGCAGGGGGGGCTCTCTTGAGAATAAGGAAGCTGAGGCCACTTACAAGGTTGAAGAAGCACAGGACCTTACAAGGGTCACAGGGCTTCTCAAGGGTTTAAAAGCAGTAAACCTATGGGAGCTGTCTGCAAACTGGGCAGGAAACGCCAGGGATACAGCTGTTGCCATTCATTTGAGGGTAAGTTTTCCAGTAATCAAGCTGCCTTTGAGTCACCCATGTTCCTCTAAAAACCGAAATAAACTTACCACTCCACCCAGCTAGACTCAGGTAGAGTAATCACTGCTTTGGTGTGCTGTTGGTGTCCTACCTGGAGTGAACAGACATTTGCTCACACCTCCTCAGTAAAAGTCACACAGAAATTGTTTTCATCTTGAACATGAACTCTTCAAGAAGGCAAGTCTTGCAGCCCGCAAACTGTAACAGTGCTTGAGGATTCCAAATAGTCACTGTGCCTACAATATAACACTATACACACACTTAAAATCTAGCTAATATTAAGGTATATATAGCAAAATAGCCTGCTTTCCTTACTCCATTTTCTTTCATGTGCTGTGCAAGGTGATAAGGACTTGGTTTGAATGTGCCCCCAAAGCTTATATATTG
The DNA here is from genome assembly GCA_001685075.1 of Bramus lutescens. Taxonomy (NCBI): domain Eukaryota; kingdom Metazoa; phylum Chordata; class Mammalia; order Rodentia; family Cricetidae; genus Bramus; species Bramus lutescens. Next base: position 13,632 of record LOEQ01008001.1, read on the forward strand.
GAAGGTGTGTTCTGGGG
>LOEQ01008001.1:13654-29255 GCA_001685075.1 Bramus lutescens
GGGGGGAGTGACTTAGGAGAAGAATGACAGCAAGCCTTAATGAATGTATTATTCCATCAGACTGAGACTTCTCTCATAAAGGGATTTCCTCTCTTAGCAAAAGAAACACACCAACATCACAAAATAAGCTACTAAACTTGGTGGGTTACTCAAATGTTACAGCTGTGGTCTTATGCCCCAGGATTGAAAGGAATACCTCTAAAAAAAGTATGAAGAGCCTCTTTAGGGCACCATAGAAAAGAATGTGCATCTTGACACATTTCTTCGATGAATTACACCTCTAACTTGTCAGAAAACATATATATTTCCAGGATGTAAACTGCCATTGAAATATTGGTGAAGTAGCTTTGGAATGACTCGAATGATTCACTATTTTGACATTCTGTCACACAGAATGTGAGTGATATGACCACATGTCCTGTGGCTGAAGTTCTACCAGCAAGCACTGATGAGGATTTAGACAGCGTAAATCTTCGGTACCGTGAGAAATGTGGCTGTGTTGGGAAGGAGAGAATGCAAAGGCTTCCAGGAAAATATCCAAGTGATGTAAGAGGGCTGGACTGGCATAAAAACATCTTATATACATGTTTTAGAAAGATACAGCTAGAAGTCATTACCGCAGCCATTTAGCCTGGATAATTTAAAGCTTTCTTTTCAAGAAAACACAATATTGTATGAAATGCAAAAGAGAATTCTTTTTTTGTCCTGGGTGAGGTCCTCCACCTTCCTAGCCTTTTAAACCATGACACACACACACACACACACAGACACACACACACACACACACACACACACACACCTGACAAACACATCATATTCTACCCACAAATCCCAAAGGTGATTCTCTGGTGTGAGTATTTCCTTCTTGCCCTAGTTCAGGAGTCACATGTCACTCTAACATGGAAACTTGGGTTAAGTACTACACATATGCTTGCCATTTGAACTTGAGCTAGGATTTCTAGATAGCTTTCTCTATAGGCTAGGGAATGATGCAATGGTTGTTACCAATGATATTAGCCATAGCACCTTTGTCATGTATCAGGGCAACTATTTTGTAGCTTTGCTCTGACTTCTGAAATCAGATTGCCACAAAAATAAAACCTCAATGTCCATAGTTTCAATGTGTTTTACTTAAGATGTCTCTTTAAATAATAGATTTATAGAACTATAATTCAGACACCATAAAACTGAGGGCTGGCAAGATGGCTTAACAGATTAAAGTACTTGCTGCCAAGCCATATGACCTGAATTTGATCCTTAGAACTTGCATGGTGGAAGAAGAGAATTGACTTCTGCAAGATGCCCTTTGATCATCTTTCTATGCACACCATAATGTGCATGCACACGCACACACACATACTCACACACACCACAATGAGTAAGTAAATGTATAAATACATAAATAAACAAATAAATAAATAAATGTAACAAATGCAATCCACTTTACTCTTTTAATTCAGAAGTTTTAGGATAGTCATTAGCTATTAGTCAATATAATTTTTGATCCTTCTAGAAAGGAAAACCTATTGCTGAGGATAGCTGTCACTCCCTGCACTGTCCCCAGCATCCTTTCTATTTTTATACTATGGCAATTTTGTAAAAATACTGTAGTGGTTGCTGCTGTGATAAAATCATGACCAAAAACAACTTGGGGAGAAACAAGTTTATTGTATTAAAGGGAAGAGTCTCTCATCAAGGGAAAACAGAACAGGAACTCGAGGCAGGAACCTGGAGACAGGAACCAAAGCAGAGGCTGTGGAGGAGTGCTCCTCATGGGCTTCTTCTTCACCATTCAATTTGCTCTTGTATAACCCAAACCACCAGTCAGTCTAGGGAGTGGCACTGCTGCTAGTGAGCTAGGCTCTTTTCCATCAATCATCAATCAAGAAAATGCCCACAGGCCAATCTAACAGAGGCAATTCCCATATTGAAGTTCCCTCTTCTCAAGAAACTGTAATTTGTGTTGGGTTGAGAAAAGCTAACCAGGACAAATACAATCGCATACCAACTAGCTGAGTTCCTGTGAGTTGCTTCCATTCATGTATTACTCCTTTTCTTTTTAATAATTGAACAATATTTCATTCTGTGTCTAATATATATTTTATTTATCCGTTGTTTCTAATTTTTACTGCTATGAATTATGCTGTTATGAATATATATATAAACATCATGTAATAAAATTTTAATAGATGGTAAGTCTTTGGTGGTATATCTGGAGCAAAACTGCCAAGTCTCATGAGAACTCTGTTTCACATTTGGAAGAACTACAAATCTATGTCAAAACCTGAACATTTTCTCATCCTTCATTGGTTATATGGTATCTTCTTTGTAGAGATGTCTATTCAAATCCTCTCCCCAAGTTAGAAAACTGGGTGGCCTGTCTTGATGCTGTTGAGTTGCCAGAATTGTTATATATCCTGGATTTTATATCTTTTTAGGAATGTGATTTAAAAAAATATTATACACGATGTGAAACTATATTTTCACTTTATTAATGAGAGCTCCTGAACCAAAAAGTTTTGAATATTGATGAAATAGTTGATCTTTTTTTCTTTCATCAGCTTATCTTTTCATTTAAAAAATATTACTTAATACAAAGTTAGACATAGTTATGTCTATGTGTTCCTCTAATAGTTTATTAAAACTTTAGGTTTTCTGTAGTAGTTGATCATTTGTGATAGATGAAGTTCTATATGATTTGAGGCAGTAGTCCAGATAAATTATTCTATAGAAAGCTACATATTATTCTATATATTTACATTATTTATTATTTATTATACACTAGCCCAACTTGAAAATCAATGATAATAATATGAACCTATGTAGGGACTTATTACTGTATATATTTATACATCTTTATATACAATAAATACACTATTCTAAAAAGTTTGGTTTCATAGTTCATAATTGGGATATATTATTTCTCCAATCTTTGTAAAGATTATTTTAGTTATACTGGGTACCTTGCAGAGTCTGATAACCCCTTGACAAACTGTGTTGATAAAAGGGTTTCCAGAAATTTGGCATAAATTACACTGAATAAATAGATCAATCTACAGAGTACTGCCATCTAAATCACATAAAATCTCTCAACCTTGATGACTACCAATTTGCTTATAAATTTATTCTCTTTTCTTGATGTTTATAATTTTCATTAACAAAGCATTATACTTCTTTTGTCAAATATGTGACTAAACACTTTTTCTTTAGGGTGATAGTATAAATGGAATTATTACTTATTTAATAAAAATGTCACTACTGAAATGAATATATTTTCCCACTAGTACTTTTAAAATCATTTTGTCTGTATCTGCTGATGTCATATAATTTGGTTTCTTACAATATTAATATGTTTTGTTCCACTAATTGAGTTTGTTCCTTAGTTCAATCTTACTTTTCAGAAGCAAGTCCCAATTTTTATGGTGTATATTCTCTTATAATATATATGTACATAGTTCCTATTAGTAGAATTCTGATAAAATTTTGTATATTTTTATTTATAATGTAAGTTGGTTCTTGTCTAATGTTGGTATAAGGATAGTTAGCTGCCTTTTATACAATGAACTGGGAAACATTACTTTCTCTATTTAAAATCTATTCTACTTATTTTTCCATTCGTATGTATGACGGATTTGCCTGCATGCATGTTTGTGTGTCACATGCACATAGTGGCATGCCAGACAGAAGAGGGTGTCAGATCCCCTGGAACTGGAGGTGCAGATGGTTGTGAGGTACACTGTAGGCGCTGGGACCTAAATATGGATCCTCTGGGAAAGCATTATGTCCTCTCAACCAATGGACCATTTGTACAGCCTCCTCTATTTTAAAGGCTATATGAAAAAACTACTCTTACTTTTAAAACATTACACAGACTGATTACATTATATTTAGTATCATGTGTATGCATTTGCAAATTCTTATAGAAATACTTATTAAGAGTCAATGAAAAGAGACTATGAATTTGAAAGAAAGCAAGGAGGTATATTATGGAAGGATTTGGAGGTAGGAAATGGAGAGGAGAAATGATGTTAATGTATGTTATATAAGTTATTATCATATAATCTTAATATGAAACTATTATCTTATAATCTCAAAAATGAAAGCAAAACACTTTTAAAGAAAATGCTGAATAGAACTTACTAGTGAAGTCTTGTCATCTGAGTTCTCTTGGGGAAGATACTTACTACTTATTTAATGATTGCTATGGATAAATTCACATTTTTATTTCACTGATGCCTTTTCTATTTTATTTGATACCTTTTGTATCTTTATAGGCATTTCTTATTTCATTATGTTATCCAACTTACTTGCATCTGGGCCATCATGTTTTTTCTCCTTTTCAATTCTTTGAGATGAGTAATGATAGCCCCATTCACTTCCTCATCTGAGGGTGTCCCAGATGTTGGAAGTCTCTTCATTTAGGTTTTTACTATTTTTATTACTCAACCTAGATGATCTCATTTGACCTATCTTAAGTCAATGTTTCCTTCTGTTGATTTTCCCCCTCTTCCTCCTCCAGGAGGAACAGCTATTGGTGCCTTCAAGTAAAATTTTCATTTCAGTTATTTTATATTATACAACTTGAAAACATCCATTTAGATCTTTTATAATGCTGTTATCTTTATTGAATATTTGTATTTGGTGAGATATTGTTCTTTTTATTATTCATCGATTCTTTGAGACAGTGTCCTGTGGTTCTTTTTATCATTTCTACAATGACATATTTCAAGCCTTGGTTCAGCAAGTCCAACATTCACCTGCTTAGGTGACAGTTTCTATCATTGGGCTTGCTTCCTGTTTCTGAGCCCCCTTTTTCCATAACTACACATTTCAAGTATGTAATCTAGAAATTCTGAAAATAAGCTCCTCTTCATGTCCCAGAAATATGCTGGAATATTTTAAGCGCCACTTGTGGACATCTCCTGACCCACATTTCTCTTTGATGTCCATGGTCAGCTCTTTTTTTGTTTGTCTCACTGTGCCACCGCTTTATAGAGCTGTAAAGTTAAACAATGGAGGCTGATGCTTCCCCCCTCCCAAATACCCCAGGGAGAGGGCTGTTGGCACAGAGCTGCCTGAGTCAGACTAAATGGACCAAGCTCCCAAAATAGAGCATTCCCAGGAAGTTACTAGAGGAATACGACGGTGACGCAGCTTTGGGAAAGTCCCCCGATGGCTTTGATCCCTCCAGTGGCTGGTATACACTGCTGGTTTTTACCAACACTGTATCTGTGAGGCTGCTGTTTTCCAAGGTGATTAGGAGCCTGAAGGAGAGTGATGAGACTATGGCAGGTCAAAATTAGATGAACTGTGCCATTCTTACTGATATCTACTTGTTTTTATGAATAAGCCCCAAGCATTGTAAGACACCTTTTAGTTCACTGCTAGAGTTCTGTAAGATTTGAAAGTTTTTTGCTTCAATTTTTGCAGATTGAGGGTAGAGTCTAATCTTTTCTCCACTATTCTAAAAGGTTTTTTCTAAAAGCCTTTCTTAAAACCTTCTATCTCTCCACTTTTTCTTTAACTAGCATATCCCATCACTAACAGGACATCAAGCCTTCCGACCACCCATTAAAGGCAGCCAGCTTCCCATCTGTCAAATGTTTGTAGCAGATACGTCACTTTCCTCTGCCTCGTTATCATAATCGTCCCTCTAAAACCTTGTTAAAACCTAACATGTGTCAAATCTCCTCACATGATCAACACTGTTAGAGAGATTCATCTCTGTCATGGAGCTTGGCTACATCTAATAACATGAGCCTTTTGTTTGTCTTCCTCTTGCCTTTGATGATAAAATTCTGTACAGGTTGAACATTCTTTAATTATTTGAAGTACTTGGAACTGATATTCTGGAATTTAGATATGTTTTTGAATATGCACATATGTAAAAAAGATAGTTAAGATTGGGATCCAAGTACCAATGTGAAATAATTCATGTCATATTTATATATATATACACACACATATATATATGTAATCCTAAATTATATATATCCTAAATTTAATTTAATATGATAAATATGATATTATCAGTATGCCTTACTAATGCTCAAAAAGTTTCATATTTTGGAACATTTCAGGTTTTAAATTAGGAGTCCAAGTTATATTTATTACTAATGACTAAATACCAAAACTCCCAAGAATTATTGGCTTCAAACAGTTTATCATTCCTTCCTAAAATTTCTATACTACATGGATGCTCAGGGTTAATGATCAAGCAGCTATTGCTGCTGCCTGGAAACCGGGCCACTTACTTTGGGAGATTACAACCCATTCCATCCTGTTGTTGTCAGGAGATGACTGGGTACAGAGGACAAGCTTCCTAGGCTATTCAATTAGAAGGCCAGTAGATGTTAATTTCATTTAGTGGCCCAGTTGCACCATCAAAGGTTGTTTGAAAGTCATGATGACACAGCAGCTGGCATTTTCCAGAATATGGAAACTCCAGCTTGGGAAGGTTGTCATCAACACATTTGTCACCTTCTGGTCATATGAGGAAAGACTTGATTCAATCTGAGAAGGTCACCAATTAATGGTAACATAAATCATTTAGGAGTATGTTAAAGAACATCTGCTATAGTATCTAACTTGCCCAGGACTATTTTGCAGGGTATAAATATTTATAGATGTGACCACCTCTTAAACAAGTGCCAATCTCTATGCAGAGGAGTAAAAGCATGCACTCTGCTACAATACAACTCCACATAACTCATGTGTCAAAAATGAAAGAAAGATGATACATTTTGAAAATTCAGTAAAAATAGGTATTGCATCCATTTCTCAAAATAGGAGTGTAGACTGAGAGGGCCTCAGCTTTGACAGAGAAATCAGAAATCCATTGTTCACTTTTTATGAGACAAGTGTACTCTCTGCTCCTGTAAAAAGGCACTATAATATCTACTTTTTTTAACACTAATAAGGTCATTTTTAATTTAAAGAAAATATGTTTATAGGAATTTTTAAGATCAAGAGCAGTTTTAGACTCTTTGGTTGGCAAAATAATTTTCAGTCTCAAAGAAGGGCTCAGAGGACATCAAGATTCTTGGGAATAAGTTGTGGTACTGACCTACTGATAACAACAACAATCTGCTTCCAGAATATGAAGAAAAGATAGTTTCTAAACCACCCGTCTTTCTACAGATTAACTGGATATTGCCAATAACTATGAAAGATGGTGACTGTCTCTAGAAACATGAATATATAGTTGCTAATATTGAAAACCTACTTGCATTCTAATATGTGGCTTTTAATATAGTTACTTGAGGAATCTGGGATTTCTGTGGCAGGTTTGCTACATCAGTGTTGGCTGCTGAATTGGATACCCAGGCCAACATCCAAGAGGAGTATTTAACTTTTCTTTTCCTGTGAAGATACCATAACCAAGGCAACTGATAAAAAAGGGCTATCTAGGGCTCACAATTTCAGAGGATTAGAAACAATGATTGTTAGGGCACAGAGCGTGGCAGCAGGCAGGCAGGCATGGCCTTAGAGCAGTAGGTGAGACCTCACATCTTGAGACATTTCCAGTGTCTAACCATGAGGCAGAGAAAGATACACTGTAAATACATGGGATTTGAAACCACAAAGCCCATTACCCACCCAGCAGTGATATAAATTCTCCAGCAAGGTCACACCCCTAAACCTTCCCAAAGAGTTCCAAATGGTAACAAAGTATTCAAATACATGAGCCTATGGGAGCCACTCCAGTTCTGACCACCACAATGAGAAGCAGTGTTCCCATGTGATGTAGGAGGGTCATCTGTCTATGCGTTACTTTCATTGGTTAATAAAGANATAAGCTAGCCGTGCGGGAGCTGGGCTGGACGAAAAGCAGGGCCCGCTCCCCTCCTTCACTACACCCATGATTTCCATTGAATCAAACATAGTAGGTCTTTGTTATTGTGTGTGTCTGAAGTGTATGAGAAAAAAATAAAGAAAAAATCCAAATCTATGCTAATCATCCATTTCTTCTAAATTTTTAGTGAAAACTGAATTACAAATAGAGGATAGTATTAGTATTCAAGTCAACATAACCTTTAGAAGTACCTCTGAATGTATGTAGGGAGTTTCTTAGAAAATAGTAACATGATTTTCTTTTTCTGTTTTTACCTCCCAACAGAAGTTTCCTCTATTCTCCTTCTAGCCCCTCACTTTTATCTCCCCTGCCTCCCCATCTACTCCTCCTCCTCCCTTTCTCTTCAGAAACGTGAAGGCCTCTCATGGATATCAACCAGCCATGGAATATCAAGTTGTATTGAGACTAGTCTTCACCTCTCCTATTAAGGCTCTATGAGGCAACATGGGAGGAGGAAAAGGACCCAAAAGCAGATAACAGAGCCAGAAATAGCCCTTGCTTCCACTATTATTACTCCCACAAGAAGACCATGCTACACAATTGTCAGATACATGCAGAGGGCCTAAGTCAATCCCATGAAGGCTCCCTGGTTGTTGGCTTAGTCTCTGTGAGCCCTTATGTGAGCCTTGTTGATTCTGTGGGATGTCTTGTGGTGTCCTTGACACCTCTGACTCCTACAATCCTTCTTCCCATTGCAAGGTTCCCCAAGCTTGGTCTAATGTTTGGCTATGGGTCTCTGAAACTGTTTCCAGTGAGATAATTTTCTATTAGGGTTTAAGAGAAAGGAAACTGTCTTGATACGGAGTGGGCATGGGAGCAGTTGGAGGAGGAAAGAGAGGGAAGTAAATGGCACATTAAAAAAGTAAAGATGAGTTATTCTCATTTTTAATCTGTGTGTGTGTGTGTATCTGTCTGTCTGTCTGTCTTGTCTGTCTGTATTAGTGATATACACATGCTATAGCCATGGAGGTCAGAGCATACCTGTCTTCTTTTTGGTTTGAGACAAGGTCACTTGCTTGCCATAGCATATGCAAGGCTAGCAGGCATGTGAGCTTCCAGTTCACTTGTCTCTACCCTCTCATATTTCTGTAGGAACATTAAGGCTTATAGAAACTTGCTTTGGCATCTGGGTCATGTGGGTGATGGATGTCAAAACTCAGGTCCTCCCACTTGTGTGGTAAATACTGCATCCATGGAGCCAAGACCTGGGGTCTATTTAAGCTTTATCTTGGAATAAATTTAGACTTCTATACATTTTTACTGAATATTTCTAACTATAATGGAGTTGTTTATTTGTGCATCGTAGTCCTTAAGCTCTGATATGCTACGAATTCATCAGAACTCTTGCTTTAAGATGCAGATTGAGGAGAGGACCCTTCCAGTTTGGGTGGCTGAGTGAAACCTCCAAAATCTGCATCTTTAACTCTGCAGGGTCATTCCAAAGTTAGTCTTCTAGGAGAGTGCTGTGAGGAGCTGAGAACCATAGCATGAGTCTTACAATTAGAGCACCAAGGGAACATTCAACACAGAGATTTCGGAAAACTGAACCCATGTCTCAACTATGGTCCCAACCAGCCAAATGGCCTAGGGAACTTTACTGGGGATCCAGTGAAGAATTGAGAAGATTCTTGAGGTGGATGACAAATTCCACGGGTTGGCATTGGGAGCAGAGTACCAGCAGGTATCTCTCTCTGCTTCCTGACTAAGATGGAAATGAGACCTCCAACTCCCACTGTTATGATTTCCCCACTGCGATAGGCTCCGCCCCTAAACCATAGGTCAAAATAAACCCTTCTTTTCTTCAGGTGTTCTGCTCGGTATTTGTAACGTCAATGGGAAAGCAGCTGATACAATAGGAAAGGAGACATCATTCTCATGGGCATCACAAACTTGTGAGCTCCTCAGTCAGCATTCAAAGCACACTCAGGGCAATGGCATCGGCCACAGGTGAACAGCTCAGACCCTCACCTTTCATCACTCAGAAGCTGTTCCCTACGTGTCTACTCTGAGGCTTTGTGACCACTGTGCTTTCCCTGGATCTAACACATCCCTGTAATAGGATTGCAGGCTCATGAATGGGCAATTAAACCCTCAATCTCTTTCTGAGAGTCTGGCCATTGTTTGATTCTAGAACTTTTCTCTGATGATTCGATTGGCACCTCAATACAAAAATGTTCTCTTCCTGTACTCAGGGGAAGGTTGCTCTGCCATTATGGGCTTCAGAAGTGTGGCATGCTTGGTTGTGCCTTTCACTGTGTTAATTTTTAATGTGGAACATCAAATTCCTTTGGCTCCCTGCATCAGTGTGAGCATTCTGTTGGCCTCTCATCTGCTCTGTGAGGCACATCTTTTAGCTTCTCAAGAAAGTGGCTTTCTTCTGCTAGGATTCTCAGGGTGGCCTCTTGTTATGTCATCTCAATAAAAGAACACAAAGCTTATTTTCATTCACTGTGTATTGTTACTGTAACCAGAGAAATATGTAAAGAGTTATCACATGACAAGTAGAAGACTAATTGACTGAGAACAGATATAGTGCCCTGAAAGGAAACAAGACCACCAAAACTAGTATGGGATAAGTGTCCACAAAAAAGAAACAAGAAATACATGCGTGTTGAAGACCAGCAGTGTCAGGGGTAAGACACAGTAGCCATGCTTGTAGTTCTAGAGGCAAGAAGAGTTCAAGGCCATTCTGAACTGTATGAGAGCCTGGGATTTTTGTTTATTTCTTTTGTTGGTGTGTGTGTGTGTGTGTGTGTGTGTGCATGCACGCATGTGTGCACACATGTGAGAGAAAGTGAGAAAGCATATACATTTTTGCTGTTTTATTACCATTATTTAAAAAAACTGAACAAGAACAAGAAAGAAGAAATCCTAGCTATTTTTATCTGAGTAGGCCAGCAAAGCCTTGTCCTTGGCAATCATGTTCCATCCCTCTGTGTGGTCTCTGAGCTCTGAACATACTAACTTTTAGGAGTGGGATGTGGGCTTGTCATGACTGTACTTAGGATTCCCTCTCTTCGTTTGCCATTGCTTCTTTCCTTCACACCATTTTCAATAGTGTGGAAAAGCTCAAGATGAGATTGGACTTTGACCCATGTGGAAAGAATGAACGGCTCCCTCTTCTGTCCTTGGTGACCACTTTGCCATGAAAATAGTTCCTCATTCCCATTACAGTTTTACTCAATTATTTAAATTCCAGTTTTAAATAACTGTTGAGTAGAAGTTATGTGTCAGGCTCTGTAGCTCACTCTAGAGACACAGAACTGAACAAAATAAGGTTGCTTGTCTCCAATCTACCTTATTTTTATTGTCTAACTTCTCTGGGAGTCAGGAGGACAGGTCTTGTATGTATATTTCAATTCTGAATTCTACATCCTAGGAGAATGTAGGGCACCTGGAAGGAATTTAATAGTTGGGTATTTGTTGAATAAAGAAGACTTGAGAGAGCATCTTCCTAGAAAATTATATTTTGTATAATAGACTTAAAACAGTTTGCAGGTGAAGGACCATTTTATTTTTCACCTCTTCCATCTGTAGAGGAAAACACAGTACTGATGTGCAGCAGGTGTTGCATGAGGTGAGATTCTAAAATGAGAGTAGATAAAGACTTTCCGTGCACACAGCACTGAAGTCTACAGGGATATTGTCCATCTTTCTAGTCTATTTAGTCTGCTGTACCTTGGCCAAAAGTTACTTATCTTGAACAATTACGTGAAGACTTAATATATGAACAGCCACTATTGTCCATCTACAAAATGGAAGAAAGGGAACATGAGTATTACAGAGTAGTGGTATATGCAGAGAAGTGTTAGAACCATTAACTTTGGACATGGTTTATGAAGTTTAAAAGTTATATGTATTGTTTTGTTATCATTATTATTATTACTTTTATGTGATGGAGTGTGAGCATAAGCATACCAAAACACATGTGTGATGACCAGAGGACAACTTTCAGGACTTGGTTCTCTGCTTCCACCATGTGAGTCCCAAAGATTGGGCCCAGGTGGTTATGTTTGGCAGCCCCTTTATCCAAGTGAGCCATTTTGCCAGTCCATTTTTTACAAAGATTTGTGAAAAAAATACCATCCTGAAATGATCCACCCAAGAGGACCATCAAAGGATTGTTACAGCCACTATGTGTGTATAAGAGAAATGAAGAGGGCTCACTCAAGTTATCTTCTAGATGTAAAAAAAAATTAGAATTGAAAGAAAAGTACATTACAGATGACCCATAAAGTAAGTTATCATATGGGATACTGTGAGATGATTCTAGTAAATGGATGTTAATCTAATTCCTAATTCCCTCATGTAGTCTTTATACACATGCACACACGCACACACAAAGAGAGAGAGAGAGAGAGAGAGAGAGAGAGAGAGAGAGAGAGAGAATATCATAGGCAAGGTCAAAAACTAGGTGAACTCAAAAGCAGACAGAAATGAAAAAGAGAATCTAATTAAAAAAGAAAAGCTTCTGCAGAAGCAAGAACTTGTTGAAGTTCCTAAGACTCAAAGAATGCACCTATTCAACACAATGTGCCTGGGACAATTTCCCTAGGCAAAGAATTTAATAAATGCTGCTGTTTACACCTCTAAGCCATAACGCCAGAAGTCAGGTGATAACACAAATTCCAATGTCCTAAGGACCTTTCAGAATTTGGTTTGACTATTTGTGACCCTCACAACAGTTCACACACAAAATAGTGTAGTTTGAGAACCTGTTTGACAAATCCCTCACTGAGAAGAAAGCCCTTTCTGTATCAGTTTTCTGCTCTAAGTAAAGGTTTATGGCCAAATTAAAATCCCTGAAAAAGAGGGAGAGTGAGAGACCATGGTGGAGGTGCTGACTCAGCAGCAAGTTGCAGAGTGGCAATGGGACACTGTTTTAATGATACTGGAGCTGTGATACATCATTCTTGAAATTAGCATATCTGTTAAAAATAAAACAAAAAAATAAGGACATCCAGCCAAGGAATTTTGATAGTGGTCAGCAGAGCGGCATTTTTACATTAAGAAAGAGGTTGGGAGATTCGATCTGGGAATTTGAAAAGAATTTATAGAAGTGAGCTAAAAATGCAGACGTCTAGATGAGAGTCATCTTTGAGCCCCCAGGTTCATTTCAAAAGAATATGTTTAGTAAGTGTTCGAGTAGACTTTGTCTGGGTCCACCATCAGCTCATACACACCCTGCTATCCCGGTAGCGGTAGTTCAGCTTATTCATTGAAGTTTGTCTCTTGATTAGTTCATCCACAAATGGACTTGGTACCACACTCTTCCAGACACTTGGAATCCATTGGGAATCAATATTCACCTCCTATCCTTGAGAACAAAAAGAGCTTGCAAAGGGTCACAGCCACCATAGGTAGGCATTTTATCTCAGAATAATTATTCAATGACAGAGGTGAGCAGAGAAAATTATAAGGAAACAAAAAATCGGCTGCCTCATGAAGGAATAAAATGCAAAGTTTCAGCCCATATTTCAGGACTTACACTTCCCTAGAATTACTAATTTATCCAAGTGCAGCACTGACTCCTTCATGTGCTCAGTTCATTTTAAATCTTAAATTTTGGAAGTACCAACTAATAACATGGAGAGATCATGTACTGGCCTAAGGTTGTACATCAAGATCAAAGCATGGTTTCTTTGGAAGACATGATGGTTAACCCCAGACCAATATACCCCTCTGGAAGCATTCAGTGACATTTCAAACTTCTGAAGTCCTTAGTCAGAACCCGGCCAATACACTGGAATAGACTGATCAATACATACAGAAGAATAGCCCTTCATAACATTATATGGAAAGAAAAATAAATCACAGTGCCCTTGACAGAAAAGCTACTTTTATTTAAGTTAATAAAGCTTTATTTGTTCTCTAGCTGTTAAGTTTATAGAAATTAAAAGTCTTGACTATTTGTCTTTTGCCACCATGAATTTAAAAGTAGCTTTAAAAAATCTCATTAACATTGTGCTCTTTTTTTTTATCCCAAGCTGATTCAATACAAAACACATTACCTCCTGTCTGTGCCACCAAAGTGCACATAAATATTTCACAAACCAATTTATCTAAAAATTTTTGTCATTCTTCATTCTGAGTCTGGACACAATGCACACTGTAAAGCACTTTAGGTTTTTCAGATAGCATCATCAGAGAGGCAGCAGTATATTGTATCCTTTTAGGCTTCCTTTCTGGACTCAAAATATTCCTTTTGGAGTATTATCAGAATTTCATTATGTCATATTGAAAGAGACACATGTAATGATACTCCGATACTCCCAAGAAGACATAAATGTTATAATTTAACAGAACACTGACAAAAGACTGCATCTCTGAGCCTTAGGGGAAGAGTGAATAAATTTAGTATTACTAATTCAGGTGGGAAAATTGCAGTCCCCATGCAAAGAATGATCTAGAAAATTGAGGAACATATTCAGAGAAGAGCTAGGGAATCTTTGATATTGAATTCAAAAGTAGGAAACTGCAGCTAATAGTCCTCTCTTCTCTTCAGCTGTCTTACATGTAGAGATTTATAGCTCTAAACCAAACGTACTCTTTATAAAGGAGCAAATAACAAAGAATTTCTGCTTTATGAACTATCCAACATCCATTGTGTCTATACAAGTTTGATGGTGCGTGGTTAACAACTGAAAAATGAGGACGGTTGTGCTCAAATAAAAGTTTATTTATAAAAACAAACCATGGGCAAGATTTGGTCTGCAGTGCTGTAGTTTTTCTTATTTCTTATTTCTGTAGTAGAATAAGAAACCATGTATCTCAAGATAGAAACCAAACGGTGTCAGTATACCCTGGCTAAGGAGGAAAGATCAAGTTTTCATGCCAACAGTACTAAATATAAGCAAGAAAGGAGACATACAAAGAGTAAAATGTGAGCAAAAGGACTCGCCTGTAATCTTCCACCCATCATCCAGTCTACTCACAAGAATAATGACATAAATAAAAACTTGGAATGTTTAGGACATCTTAAAATAATAAGCAAATGACATGGGTATTATAACTATTTGGTATTTGTAACTCAGATTGCTAGGTTCTGCTACCACATTCTGGGTGCTATATTTTCCAACTCAGCAGGTTTGAAGTGAGACCCTACAGTTCACATTGCTCACGGTTCTCAGGGTCTGCTGTTACTGCTTGTCTGGAGCCCACTTATTCCTTAGAAGTGAAGGGGAGGTCACAAATGGAATTCCAGACCAGAACAGTAAGGGCTACAAAGAGATTTGGGTCTTTTATATGTACAAGAATCTAAAATTGAAAGGTACATTTTTCGTCAGCATGTCAAGCCTTTTAAGCTTTTTGCAGGAAAATGCGTGGCTCTGTGATAACCACAAACTTCCTTCTACAGCTTGCTAACATACCCAGAGAAGTATATTTGAATTATCTTTGCTTCCAAGTACTACCTTAACATAATATCACACACACACACACACACACACACACACACACACACACGAAGGAGAGAGAGATAGAGAGAGAGTGTAATAGGATATAAAGTCTCATTAGAATTTCTAACAAAAAGAAACAATGGCATGGATTGGAAACTTTTAGGATGTAGTTCAAAACAGATAGTGACCTACGAGGTTTACCCAGCATGAATAAGTGACCAGAAATCCTATTTGGCAACTTAGGCTTTGTGCTTAGACAAACTGGGCCAAATCCTTCTCTATAGCCCTAGAAAAGCAGTCGCTAGAGTCCAGTTCTTACTCCTCAAGTAGAAATTCTGTCCATATATAT
>LOEQ01008001.1:43691-56385 GCA_001685075.1 Bramus lutescens
GGGGAGGGAATTGGGAGGAGGGGAGGATATGGAAATTTTTAATAATAATAATAAAATAAATCTAATAAAAAGGAAGACATCCATACATCCTTATTAATCACAGATGAGACGCCCAGTGAGCAGTCTCAATGAGGAAGAACCTAGCTTCAAAATAAGTTATCACAAACTGGTCTTTTCAATTGGCTTGCCTTTGTGTGGGCTGCAGCATTCTTTTTCAAAGTTTCCTGGAGTGGCTGCTTCAAGAACAGCCAAACACACAGTCTTTGACTGTCAAGGCCAGCTGACCAAAAAGACTTCCCCAAACCACTTGAAAACTCAGAATTATTTCTCTTTTGCCGAGAAGGCAAGGAATTAGCCAGAAACAAGCAGAATAGATGCCAGTCTCCTCCACCATCTTGCTTGCTACTCAAGTTCTCTTTGTCAATAAAGATCCTTGCAACCTCCTTCCTTCCTGTCACATGTTGTGGGTGGTTCCCAAAGTGAATTGAGCCCTGGTTGGAAATGAGAGGGGAGTGGGAGCAGCTGCACTGGAAACGTGGTTTCGGTGAGCTCATTAAAGGCATGTCCACGTCAGGCCATACATGTCACCTGCCTATCAAGCAGCCGTTTGACAGCGTGAGAAAGCAGAATCTCTTGAACTACTTACTGCTGGACGCTGACCTTTCTCTCCTTTTCAGTATTCTCACTCTCTACAGCTAAGGCTCTTAGAGCAACAGGAAGGGAGGAGCAGGCTGGCTGCAATATTCTAACCATCAATCCATAGCTGGCTAATGTCCTGGGCAGATGGAATCTAACCTAGGATACTTCTGTCATGTCTTTCTCCAGAGCAGGGTTTGTGAACTTCTACCGAAGACTGCTGACATCACTCTGAGGATGAGCTTTAAGGAAGACAGGTGAGCATATTCATACTTCTGTAAGGTGGATTTTAAGCAGAGCAATAAAAGGAGCTACATGTCTAGGTTTTACAGTGTATTTAGTGGGTAAACCCCAGGGGAAAAAAAATGTGCAACTGTCCTGAGATGAGTTTCTGTCCTATAAAACAGAGATACTGGTTACACTGCGTGTTTCTGACATTGTCAAAGTGCTATTTATTTATCTATGTATAGTGTGTGAGGAATATGTGTGTGTGGAAGGAAGGGAACAACTTTATAACATTATTTCCCTTTTTCTACCTCTATGTGGAGTCCATGAATGGAACTCAGGTTGTGCAGCAAATGATTTCACCGGCTGAGCCCTCTCACTAACCTCTGAATTCCTTCCATACCTAAAGATAATCTCAAATCATCAGATGTCCTCAAAATGAGAAGGACTACCACTTGACTGGAAAATGCAGCAGTTTCATCTGGAAGCGATCTTTGAAAGGGAAAGTGCTGTTTGGAGCAATCTCTAATCATTTTCCATCTGAGCGTGAGGCAGGCCATGTCATCCCCCCTATCGCCAGCCCCCTCACAGAGACTGCAGGCAGCAAGGCACTTTGTCCTCAAGAAAAGCACATTGACCAATCAATGCCAAGGACTACCATCACCAGAATACCTCCCACCTAAACTGAGTGTGCTTGCCTGCTGTGTCTGGCTTCCATGAAGTTGCTTTAAGTCCTTTCTACTGGTGTAGTTTGAGATACAAGCCTGAACTTAAGCCACCTCAACCATAGGTATCATCATGGGTTGGGTCTAGTACTGGTACCGTACCTATTTAAACTTTACATGCATCTTTTACACAATCCTGACAACTCCTCCATGAGTGAAGAACTACTATCTAAACTTTTCAAGTAAAACGCTAAGTACCATTGAGGAACTTGACCCAATATTGTATCTAGGCAGTGAGCAGTAGAACTAGCTCCCAGTGAATGTTCTCTATTTATAATATTGTCATAGGGTTAAGATCCAGCTCTGCATGGATCCAGATAAGTCACATGAGGCTTTCTGCTGATTGGAATGGACTCCTACACCAGACTCCAGACTTAATGTAAGTATAAAACCCGGAGTCAGTATAACGGAATGAGTTCACTTTTTCATGACCTCAGGGTACCCAAGTCATGGGGGGAAATGTTGAAGCCCAATAAATCTTTTTATTCTATAAAAGGATGCAATCTAAATGTCTTGGTTACAGTAAGCAAGTCATATATTTAAGTTTTTTTTTCTTCAAAGAAGGAAATGAGAAAACAAATGACCACAGACTGTCTTTATCATAACAGGACTCACTGTGCCCACAGTGAATCAATATTTCCTCATAATGTTACTTGTTTCCCAATGAATTCCTGGCAATGTCTACAGAGGAAAGCAGTACTTACAGTACATTATTACTTTGGTGTTTGGTGGGGAATTATTCATCCCCCATATATTATTGAAACAGTGTTCACTTTACAGAATCTATTCCCAGCTCTAACTTCCGTGGTGTGTATTGCTCTTTAAATACACAATTAATTTCCAAGGCTAATTGACCCGGCATTTGGTATATCAACGTTTGCATGAGTTAACATAAACAAATGCTATCTTTAAAATGATGGTACTCACAATGAACCAGAAATCCTGCTGGAATTCTTTAACAATTAAAAGGTGGTAATGACTCCTGGAGTTCTCTGGGCCAACTGGAAATACAGTGCCTGTTTCTGCATGGCCATGCTTCAAGGCAGTCACTCATAAAACAGAAGCACTGTCACATATTGGTTCATGGAAATTGTCTCTCATCATGGAAGCCTACTCTTGATAATGAAGCGTGAGGAGGGGGATAAACAATGTGACTGAATCCACACCATGTACCAGAAGTTTTGCACTGGTAATTTCACATGATTTGCTCAGGGGTAAGGAGTTCATAACAGAAAGGTAAGGAAACAGTGCCACAGTGTCCTGTGTTCCATCAGGGCATAAGGGGTACATACAGCTAGGGTTTCACTCCAACACTATTTGCTTCCAAAGTGTAGTTTTATCAAGCCCTCTATCTGTTCCTATACAAACACAAACCTTGACAATAGTCATTCCATGTTTATTCTAACATGGAAGCTGCATGTCTACACAATGCTCCTGAAAACTCTGACACTGTGCCCCTACCATGTCCACATCTGTCCACAATGAGGGTCATGATCCCTAGAGTAGATGGGTAGGAATCGTGCATTTTTGACTCATAAGGGCTCCTGCCCACAAATAAATAGCAAATCTCCACTTAATACAGTGGATGCTGCCTTTACCTAGCTTAGCTTCAAGAAGGTTAGAAAGATGGAAAAGAGCACATGCTTTTTTGGCTGTGTAACTCTTTTTATGACCCTTATGTAGAAAGTGACCTCCTGAGTTGTTCTGTACGTTGGACATTTACAGATAGATTAATTAAACAATTTCAAGTTCTTTACCCTGATTTCTAGAAGGTAAATAATATGCTCATTGACTCTATATTCTGTTTACTCTACTAGCTAAGATTAGCATACATGGGCTCAGTAAAGCAAGAACACTTGCTTCACAAAGGACTTAGGGTGATTCCCCAGAATTCACATAAAATGCCAGCTATGGTGGCACATGCATGCTAAGTCTATTGATGGTGAAGTGGGAAGTAAAGACTGGTAGATCCCTGGAGCTTACTGTCTTCCTAGCCTAGCCTACTTGGTGAAGTTCCAGGTCAATGAGAGACTCTGCCTCAAACACTAAGTGGAAGGCACTGGAGGAGCAATGTCTGAGATTGTCCTCTGACTTCTGCATGTATGTGCTTATACATGTACACATGCACCCACATGCACATGTACGTCCACATACATGCTTAACATGCACAAATAGATAAAACAAATAAAGATAGGAATGTGTATTTTTATCTGGAATAGTTGACAGTGTGAAAATACTTTTTAAAAAGATAATTAAAAAGTACTAAGAAGCAGATTTGGGCATCTTTAGTCCATTAGTGTACCTACCAGTGAAACTATTACTATTTCTTGCTAAAAATTATAACTTCTATTTTATCTCAATAGTTTTTATGGGAGAGTACCAAACATAAATGCCAGATAGATATGAACATGACCTTTCTTGACCTTTCCTTCCATGCTTGCCATGATTTAGTGTCTATATTCTCACTTTCTGGCCACAACTGACCGACACAACTGTAGGTTCAAGGGGCGCCCCACCAGGGTCAGCAGCTTGTGCGATGGTCATCCTTCATCATTCTCATTCTCTGCTTCACTGAAACCAAAGGCAAGATCTTGAAGGAGAAAAATTTCCAGAGCCACTGGTTTACTTGTCTTTGTTTCATTTGCCTCATTATATACTAGGCACCTAACAACTCTCTAGAACTTTCTATGCATTGCAATATGCACCTGTCCTCTACCACAAATGTTACCTACAAGTACACTACAACTTATTATACATTCCCTGAATTTAAAATCCAATCTTGTCTCTGAGTATAACCTAATAGGAAAAATTATTTTTGAGAAACTGAAATATTACAGAAGGAGGAGAGGTGATGGTGTGGGGAGGAACAGAAATCAGATCAGGGCATTTATGCGAGGTAGTCTGAAGTGACTGGGTGCTGAGGGTTTCTTTGTTGGCTTTGCCTTGATTTTTCTGTTTCCAGGAAGCTCTGTGCTTACTCCATGTGAGCAAAGAAAGAAACCTCCTATTTTAGACCTTGAGAAATATTTTGGATAGCAAGATATTCTGACCATGATGGAAAAATCATTCTGGGGTTCTCAGTCCTTCTTCTCTGTTGAAAACTTCTATCTTTGAAAACACTGTATTGAAATCCTTTTCTGCCCATCAAGTCCCCAGAACTTGGGTTATGGTGAGCAGTCTTTAATGAGCAGGTGGAGGGAAGCCTGAGTGTCCTTTGACATTTCAGCAAATCACTGGGCCAAAACTAAGTTACCAAGAACAACTAATTGATTCAAGTCATGTCTCAAAGGGATGCTCACTAATGCTGTTTACAAAGAGAATTTTAATCCTTTCTTTCCCACTCATAGTCATCCAAGAGGGAATGTCAGAAGCTGGGAAGAAAAGCAACACGTGACCCTCCTTGGTGTCTGCAACCGCTTCTTTTCTCTACCTAGGAACGCAAGTCTCCATTTTCTACTTCCTTCTCAATGTCTATGTTTTATGAAGACAGAAGCACCTCATGAAGAGGTTGCCATGGAGAATCTGTTCCAGGTAAAGAACAGTCACTATGGAA
Source organism: Bramus lutescens (assembly GCA_001685075.1). Taxonomy (NCBI): domain Eukaryota; kingdom Metazoa; phylum Chordata; class Mammalia; order Rodentia; family Cricetidae; genus Bramus; species Bramus lutescens. The sequence continues at coordinate 48,831 of LOEQ01008001.1, forward strand.
AAGTGGCATGCAACTTGTCAGCAGACATGCAGCAGCTACCCTGCAGAGCTCCTAATTCCTGTTCCCGTCACTTAAATGCAGCATGACTCTGCTAGACCAGAAAAGGCTCTGTCCTTTGGGCAGTGCGTCTTGCTGTGTACTAGAGCTGTGCCCGTGATATCTAGATTGAAGCTGAAGCACACTCCAAATGCTCGTATATGGAAGCCACATCTAACAGAAACCTTTTGGCAATGCTTTGTTCTATGCTTTCTTTCTTCCTTTGTGGATTTTGGGTATGGTGGAGTTCCTCCACATGGGATGAACTTGTGAAATTCTGACTGTTGCTCTCTCCAACCATGATGGAAATTAAAGGGCATCGTTTCACATTCCCGAAAAGATCTATCAGTCAAAACCAGAATATGCACACATCTATCTTCCCCAAGTCTTATCTGCTTTAACTCCTGGCTGCGAGTTATTTAAGAATATGGATGTTAAATTTAATCCAATTACTAGACTGAAGCCAACCTACCTGGATTTGAATGAAGAAAAGTACAACTGCACAGAAGATACAGACACACAGCCGCTACAGGATAAAGAAATGTGCCTTCATCATATTGGCAGTTACTTAAATGTAATAAGAATCTTAAAAATTCTTAATAGGTGCTTGAGTGTGTGTGTGTGTGTGTGTGTGTGAGAGAGAGAGAGAGAGAGAGAGAGAGNNGTGTGTGAGAGAGAGAGAGAGAGAGAGAGAGAGAGAGAGAGAGAAAGAGAGGTGCAGGTAAGTGTGTGGACATGCTATGGTGCACATTTACACAAGTTTTAGGGATTTGAATTCAGGTCATCAGGCTTGCATCACCTTTACCAGCTGAGCCATCTCACAGGCCTCAAAGAATCTTGACAGATTCAGAGGAATGGGAAACTGAAATTTTCTTCCCATCACAGCTGTTTAAATAAATGATCTGGCAAGTCTAAATGCTATGATCCTTAAAGAACTATTTTTCAACTTTGCACATGAAAAGAAAAAGTCTCCCTGACATTTATCAACCATCTATTATGTTCCCATGCACACAGCCAAGTCCTTTATACTTGTAATTCCACCCAGTCCTCAAAACAACACATGAGAGATGGTGCTGTGTGACCAGAAAACACAGGCCTAAAGTTGCTTAGCAACCTGCCAAAGTTCATTCTTCTGCATAAAAGCCATGCTAGCATCTGCTTCTTCTTCCACACTACCTGGACATTAGGAAATGCCAGCATTCAAGTGCAGAACCTCAGACATGTCAGCCATGTGTTCCAGGGCATGTGTTTGGATGCTTCCAGGGAAGAAATCATGGCCCTTTTTGGCTTCAGAAAGCTACATATGTATTGTGACAGATAATGTTCCATGGTATGGAGTCTGAATGAGAATGTCTCCCATAGATTCATATATTTGAATATGGGGTTCAGAGTTAGAGATACTGTTTGAGTAGGACTAGGAGGCATGGCCTTGAGAAAGAAAATATGTCACTGGGGACAGGCTTTGAAGTTACAAAACAACATGTCATTCCCAATTTGATTTCCATTTCTTTCTTGTGGTTCTCGAGGTCAGCTCTCACCTAACATCTCCAGCCACTACACCATCGTGGACCTTTTTCCCACTGAACTGTAATTCCAAATATACCCTTCATTCTGTAAGCTGCCTTGGTCGTGGTGTTTTATCACAGCAATAGAAAAGTAATAGAAATGGCTACCTTAAATCTCTGTTTTCCTCCCCTCTTTGATAGCAGATGGATGTGCCCAGTCAAATAATTACATTTGTAGGGCATATGAAGAGATATCTATAATCAGTGAGATGCAATAGAAAACTGATGGGTAAAGTTGTCAGCAAAGCTTTTTTCAAAGAATCTTGTTTGGTTGTAATGTGTCCTTTTAGCCATCTCAAAGCCTTGCTCTATGTATTTACAATGTTATACAGGCGGCTGAAAGGTGAATCCATAATCATGATGGAAGTCAGAAGATAAAAAGAGAACACGAAGAAACCTCATGCACCTTCTACTTCAAACATCATTCTATATCAGAGAAAAAGTATGGGCCAGGAAAGTGATGTAGGAAGTAAGGATGCTTGCTCCCAAGCTTGAAAACCTGAGCTCCACTTCTTAAACCTACATGGTGAAGGGGGGCACTAACTTCAGTGCTATTCTCTGACCTCCACTTGTGCTGTGGGGTGTGCTTGTGCATGTGTGTGTACATATGTGTATGTACACATTTGTACGTACATGTGTGGGTGACTTGCAATTTTATTTAAGCTGCAATCAACTGAAAGATCTGCTCCATGATGTCCATATTGGTTTCAACTAGAACTTAATGTTGTTAGGTTAAGGAAGGAAAGAAATCACAAATTCATGTTCTTGTCTTCCCCCAAAGAAAACTTTCTGGAGACGCAAAACTCTACCTGCTGCCATCTTTTAATGTTTTCCCCAACATGGCTAACTACCCCAGGCAAACAGCACGAACCCACAGTTTCTTCTCCACTCAAACCCATAGATGTTTTAGAATCTCCGGTTAGAGTCTTACTTCCGGGACATCCTTGTTTCAAAGTTAACTCAGTTCAAATACTCCAACTGTAAGGAAATGTACTTGGGACAGATTCCAGCAGGCCGCTGACACTGACTGACAGCAAGAACCAAATGTTCCTCAACCTGGTACAAACAACAACCCAGCTCTCAGTGTGTCACTCTAAATGACAGCAGCTAAATAGGGAGCCTTGTGGACTTTAAAATAATTACAGTTGACAAAGGAACTGCTAAAGACTTCTCTTGGTATCCTGGGGTTTGATTCAAGACTACCATGGATATTAAAGCCCACCTAGGGTGTCAAGTTTCTTGCATAAAACCATGCAGTATTTTCATGTAGCCTACATGCAAATCCTGTTACCTTTATATTATCTCTAGTTGGTTGTCTAATATCATATAAATGCTCTATAAATATTGCTATACTATATTGTTTATATAATAATGACAAGAAAACAAACCTTAGTACAAAAGCACTTTTTTAAATACATTCACTGCAATTGAATCTTTGATATGTCTCTTGGTGGAGGTTTAAGACCAGCTCTTATGATGTAGTCCAGGCTGCCATCAAACATACAGCACAACTCCCTTAGCCTCACACATGTTGGTATTACAGGTGTGCACCATGCAAGATTTCAGGCGAAAGTGTTTCGTGTTGTAGTTGGTTGATCCATCCATGATGAGGTAACTGCTGCTTATTCTTCAAGGATCGTTTCAAAGCTTTCTCTCATAAGGAACTGGAAGGCACCTATGTCTCCTGAGGCAACCCTTGTCCTTCTGCGCCCTTGTCCTCATATCAGAGCACCTATTTGGGGTGCTGTGACCTTCTGTCTCCCTTCCATCCTGCTGCCCATTTTACATGGTTACGCTTCCCCCTTGTACACACCATTCTAGAAAGCTTGCTTCTATAGCCATGCGATCTTTTCTAGAGCTACCACCCCCTCACACATTTGGTAACTGTGAACTCAGAGTGCCAAACTCTCTAGATTACCACACCTGATCAAGAGTGTGCTACCTACGCTAAGACACTTATCACAGACAAAAATGATTGGACTTGTCACCCAAAAGTCAATTCTACAGGGCCAACCATTTCAGCCTCCTATTTAATCAACCCGTAAATTAGTGCTCTCCTTTCCCATTCCATCACAGATTAACATCATTTCAACTGTATCAAAGCCCTGCTCTGGTGTCCAGACCAATCCCTACATTTCCTAAGATGCTAGCTACCCTCTATGACTTCGGAGGTATGTCCATGTGTTTGAAGTCCCTTTTCCTTAACTCTCTGTCCAATTAATTATGTCTTGAGTTAAAACTATACTTTTTCTATGTGCATGTATGTGTGTGTTGGGGTGTGGGCACATTTATGTGGTAGGGGGATAATTTCAGTGTTGTTTCCTTTGGTACCATCAACCTTTTCTTCTTAAACAGCGCCTCTCACTGATCTAGAATTCTCCAAGTAGGACCGGCTAGTTGGGTGGCTAGCAAGTTCCAGGGATTCACTAAACTCTGCCTCCTCAGTGCTTGGCTTGCAAACACAGGTCACCTTGTCTGGATTTTGTATGCCAGTTCTAGGAATCACACTCCGGATGTGGTGTTCTAGGAACAACACACAAAGGCACATTGCTCCAGCTCTCAAAACTGTCCTTTTATCGTGTGAATAGTGGCAAGGCTCATGGAGTTTTTCAGAGCAATTCTGTGTCCTCACCTTCCTTGATCATCATTGGCTGACAAGGGACATCATTAACTGAAGCCAGCCTGATTACTAGCATTGGAGAATACTTTCCCCCAAACATCGGAGCTGTTGGGATCAGGAGTCTGAAACTCACATAATCTAAAGAAATATTAGTGTCGATCATTTCCCAAATTGTATGTGGATAACTTACGAGGTGCCAATTACTGGGTCAAATATTTCCATAGACTACCTCTATCAGGTGAGGAGATTCTGTAGTTATTTGTATATTACAGGTCTATATCCAGGTTCCAGTCAGACTCTAGGACACTAGAGTTTAACTAGAATGCCACATTGCAATTATTCTAAGACAAGAGTTTTGAAAACTACTAGTTGGATGCAGCTCAATCCCCTATAGTGAGGTTCACATGCTATCCAACAGCCCAGGAAGGAGCTAAGAAATAAACAGTCATTGTACACTGAATAGCTCACAGCAATAGCTACAAAAGTTCACATGATCTACCTGGGAAGACACTAATAAAGGCAGCTGTGGGTCGAATAAGGGAAACAACATAACAGCAGGAGGCAAGCTCAAAATAAAAGCAAGGATGCAGGATGGGAGACTTGAAGGTAATTAACCTGCACACTCTCTGGGGAGAACAGAAATCAACTAATTGGCCAGCATAAGTAGCTGTGACAGCCAGTAGTCTTGTGTGTGTGCGTGTGCATGTGTGGGTACACACCCAACCACATACCTTTGTAGACAGAGATGATCATGGAAGAATAATACTGTCCATCACCCAGAATGGACAGGACATAGATAAAGTATGAGAGAGTCACTTATATGCCAAAACAACAACAACAAAACCAAAAACCACCACTCAGTCTTGGTTTTAAAGACCACACACAACCTCCCATATGTGGTGCTTGGCATCTTTCTGAAGGAACACAGTACAACCAGGCATTTCTTTTTTAAATATTTTTTCTTTAATTGAAAATAAATTATTTTCAAATGCTATATATATATTAATTATAGTTTCCCCTCCAAGTCATCCCCATTTCTCCTCCCCTCCTCCACTCCCTTTCTCTCATTAAAAAAGGAAAGACTTCTAAGAGATAACAGCCAAACATGACCAAATCAACTCTAATGAGATGAGGTAGAAACTGTCATGTCAAATCTGGGCACAGAAACCCAAAAGGAGGAAAGAGACTCAAGAGCAGGTACAAGAGCCAGACCTACCAGTTCTCACACTCAGGAACCTCATAGAAATACTAAGCTAATAAATATAGTATATTTGCAGAGGACCTGGTATAGACCCATGCAGGCCCTGTGTTTGCTGTTTCAGGCTCTTGTGACCACACATGTGCCATGCTAAGCTGATTCAGAGGTCAATGTTCTCCTTAACTGGCCATTCTTTACATACTAACTTATTCCACAAAGTATGTAAGGCACATTATTAATAAAAACATAGTCTGTTACATGCATTTCCCAGTTACATGGAGGCAGCAATACACAGTTAGAATAAGACTCTGCCACGTTCATAGAGTTTGTCTTCTGTGTGAATGAGATAGACAATGCATATGCCAAGAGAAACAATAAAATAACTGAAAGAATATGATGTAACAAACCACAAACCAGAAAAGAGCAAAGAGGAAGCCTTAGTCAAGAAAGACAAGGGATGCTTCATAAGAAAACGACACGTGTGCTTCATAACAAAATGGCATGTGCTGAGATATTCAGGATGGTAAGGACCCATCTCTGCTACCTTCCAGCAAGGAGACATGCTTTTAGACAAAGAAAACCTTGAGGGCAAAGGCCCTGAGGCAGAACCTAGTTTAATAAATTGGAGGGAGAAAAATGCTTCCCAAGAAAGTGAGGTGAGAGGAGGTTGGAGAATAGGAAAAAGTGTGAAGAACTTCATAGCCTGTGATACAAGCTTGGGTTTTATTTTACAAGAAATAGATCCTTTCAGAGAGTGACAAGAATGACGAACTCTGCTGTGCTGTAGAGACACTTAGCTCTTGAAGGGAGAAGGGGTCTTCAGTACAAGACAGGAAGAGGGTAGCAGATTTGGATGAAGTGGCTGCTGTGGGAGGTAGGTGGTTAGGAAGCATGTGAGAGCAGCAGAGATGGAAATCAGCACAAAGGCTTGGAATAATATCTTGCAGCAAAATCTCTTGCTTGCCCCTTGGCACAGTGTCTAAAATTCTTAGAATTAAATAATTTAGAAGGCAATGGTTCTATCCTATACTACTTCTTTAAAGGATTTTAGATAGCTGATTTCCCAGCTTTTTCAATTCAGAGGGTCAACTCCTTAATGTAACTGATGTTTGGTGGCTCTACAGGCCTGGGCACCCCTGTTTCTAGAAGAGTTGCTATGAGAAATTAGTTAATCAGTAATACATAAAAACCTTTAAGCTGTCATGTTGGTATCTCTCCAAATGAACCACATGTTACAGTACCGGACATGTTTGGGTCATCTACTAAATAAGCAGGACAAACAAAACAGGAGAATTCTGCTCAGTCTGCAGTCATCATCCAGATGCAGAAGATGCAAGATGAGAATGCCTCACTGATAAAAGGTACCAAGCCAAGTCTGCAAGGTTTCTGGCAAGCAAGTGACCCGGATCCTGTACCAGAAGATCTGTTCTTCCGGAGGGGTGAGTGAGTGCTTGACCAGTGGCTAGTCCGACACCCTGGAAAGGGGAGCTCAGGCACCCCCCATTACCCTAAACTTTCTGGCCATCCAGAGGGGGCTTCCCTCCCCCGCCTGATGCCTTTCTCTTCTCATCCCATCCCAGCTTCCCTTCCCCAGCACCCCTCTCCAGCCGTGGGGTCAAAGGATCCCCAACTCAGCCTGATTCCAGGCTGAGGTCTGGGGCTAAAGTGGTGAGGGCAATTGCTGCAGGAGTTTCTTTGTCCCACTGAGCCTGCAACTAGCAAGGGCGCCCTTTAGTCTGCAAGGTCCCTGGCTAGCAAGTGGCACAGAGCCAGTACCAGAAGATCCATCTTTCCAGAGGGAGGGCATTTCTTCATCCCTCTGAGCCTGCACCCAGCAAGCAGCAAGCGTGCCCTTCTGTCTGTGAGGTCTCTGGCAAGCAAGCAGCCTAGATCCTGTTCCAGAAGATGTGTCCCCGGAGGGCGTTTGAAGGAAGAGATGGGCAGATACCAATACAAGAATTCTTCCAACAATCTGAAAAACAACATGATAACACCAGCGAACATACAATAGGAAGACTTGAAACCCTAATCCAGAAGAAGTAGAAAAAATTGACATTATGAACGCGATAGAATCCATTAAAGAGTATATGAAAAATTCCCTTAAAGAAATGGATGAGAAGAATAACAAAAAGTTTG
>LOEQ01008002.1:10872-28092 GCA_001685075.1 Bramus lutescens
CTTCCTTCCTTCCTTCCTTCCTTTCTTCCTTCCTTCCTTCCTTCCTTCCTTTTTCTCCTCCTTCCTCATAAATATAGATAAATATCTATATCTCTCTCTGTGTGTCTAACATTTAAATTTGACTCCTTTTGACTTTCTGCATTTGCTTACATTGATCATCTTTTCTTGTATGCTGTCCATTGTTCTTGTACATTCTTTACTTTGTCATATAAGTACTTCACACATTTGTTTTAAATTACTAGTCTTATTTACCCAAACATGCCTTACCTATGAGTGTTTGTTTCTGATTCTTGTAGTATTTTTTCATTCTTCAACTATGTTTTCTTTAGTGTAACTTATGTCTTTATTTTCTGCTGCCAGATGGGTACTGAGAAGAAAGAAGGACTGTAAATAGTCACGTGACAGTAAGGTGTGTGTGTGGGGGGCATTCTGTTATCCTATGAATAGGTCTCTGTTCTAATTTCCTTTTCATTGCTGTGACAACATATCAGTAAAATTAACCGATGGGAAATTTGTTTCAGCTTATAGGCCCATTATTTGGCAAAGTAAGGACAGGAACTCAGGCAAACCTTAAAACAGAAACTGTGCAGAAACTTTGTTGGCTTGTTTGCTTGATGATCTTGATGGTCTAGTTTGCTGATTAACTTTATTGTACACTCCAGGACTACTTGCTCAAAGAATGATACTGTTCACAGGGACTGGGCCCTTGCAGGGATTAGGAGAGATAAAGAATGTATTTCCTCTGTCAACTTTTCCAAAAGTCAGAGCTGGTCTGATCTGGGAAATACCTCAGTTGAGACTCTCTCCTCAGTTGACTCTAGAGTATGTCAGGATAACAGCCCAGGCTAATGAGGACAGTCTCTTAGCTTTCAGTTTTTAGTGATTCTGTGTCTAAAAACTGAACTTTGCATGTGCTTTTCCATCACTTCCATCCCATTCAGGTATAAAGTGGATAAAGTGGGCAGAAAGGGTGTTGCTCTTCCACCATTTCCTATCACTAAAATGTGCAGTTTTTATGAAATAAACATACAAAACAGATCTTTTAATAATAAAAGAATTTTCTAGTATCTTTTAATAATGATTGGTTTGTTCTCCTATTGTAAGTCTCAAGAGAATTTTTATTTGACAACCACTAGGAGAACCCAGTTAAGCCACGTGATAAAATCAAATGAAGTGTGGCGATTGCCCTCAGATTGTATAGCAGAGAGTTCCTCACTAAATTCACAGTAGTCATTACAGTTCCCAATCCCCACCTCACCACCCACCCACAGCCCCTCCCACCAGATTTTCATGGTTGTTGCTGGTAATTGTTTTCTCTTTTCTTTAAGCATTCGGAATTGAAAATTCTGTGTATGTGTTGTTTGTTTCTTCAATTTTGGTGACAATGTGGTATCATTTACCTCATGAAAAGATTTTATGCCTCCTTCAGTTTTTAGGATATGGTGGTGTTTATCAAGATTACATGCAAGAACAGAAATTCAAGGAATATCTCTACTATGATTTTGTCTTCACATTTGTTTCCCCTGGAAGTATAATATTTTGTGGCAAGATGGCTTCACATATACAGAAGTTTATTTAGCATTACTGTTTGATCAAATACATGAGTAGAGAAATGGTATGTGAGGTGGAAGGAAAAACTATCACAACAATAATAGATTAAAACTGTTTTTGGAGACAAGTACTGTAGCTCCTACTCTTAGTGTCCAGCCATAACGGCTGGGAGCTAGCATCTTTCAAACATCATAGTGTTAAATCAAGATCACACTGCGTGGAGATGTTTTGTAAATAATTATATGCTTCTCATCACAGAGCTTGTGTGTATATGCCTCAGGCAGGCTTATTTTGGATGGCAAGCCTAGAAAATTAACACTGAATGAAAGTAGAAAGGTAGATTTGTATAGAACTGCATAAATGTTCTGCATTTCAAATTTTTACCTATGCAGTTGAATTAATCAACGCACAAGTTCTGTACATACACATTGGACGTGATGGCTTTCAAAAGCCAGTCTTCAAGGCAGCAGCAGAAAGTTAAAAGGAGCAGTGAGATATGTTGGTTAGCATGCATGTTTGACACTCGGCTTTACTGATATGTTTTGTCTCTTAGACAATGGGCACTATGACAAGTGACAGAGAAGATATTGTGCACTGGTATCTCTGTTCTAGCTATGCACTGCTGGTGAGTCCACATTTCACGCATCATTTATAACTTCCTGCACTAACTTTACACAGTTCATACCCTCAGTACAAGATATGGAAGTTATCTGTACACATACACAGACAGGCTTTCTGAATATGAAAATCATGCAGCACTATAGAGACCTCCAAAGTTCACATACTACAAAACATTCAAAATTGGTAAAAGCCAGGAAGTTATCCAATTAAAACCTTCCATTACTGGTCATTGTCCTGCTGGTGTTTACACAGCACTTATTTCATGATGTCATTCTGTAAAGTGAGTTTTTTTGTTTGTTTGTTTGTTTGGGTTTTTTGTTTTTGTTTTTGTTTTCCCAACTGGGTCTAGACTCTGAAAATGTTAACAGGAAAGCAGCGATTCATCTTCCACTTTCTGTTGTGTCTTACTCATTTGCTTCCAAATAGATAAAAATAAAATGCATACTTTCATGAATAAAATAGAAAATGTGCAGACATTTAGTTTTTCATGTTAATGAACATTAAAATTGGACCATATTTACATGAATTTTCTGAAACTAACCAAAGTTACTATAGTTTGCTTATTTTTCCACTATATTATAGTACACAGAACATTTAGAAAGTGCAAATTTTAACATTTTTCATAACAAAACTAAAGTCTGGATTTTTGTTCGTTAGCAGTGACTAATAATCATTTTGCTTTTTTTTTTTTTGGTCTTAGCATTCAGTATTTATTATGTCCTGGGTTTCATCAATTGTGGTTGGAGTAGTGAGTAGGAATGCCTAACACCTATTTCTAAGTTTATTTATTTATTTGTTTGTTAGTTTGTTCATTTGAAGCAGGTTTCTGTATGTAGCCCTGGCTGTTCTGAAACTCATGTTGGGCTGGAACCTAGAGATCCTCCTGCTTCTGTCTCTGGAGCGCTGGAATTAAAGGTATGTACTATCACTGCCAGATACTGCCTAACACACTTAAAAGCACGTAGAAAATACTTTAAATCCCAAACGCATTGTGAGTCACAATATTTATTTTCTAATAAATTAATACCCTGTCTCAAAATTTTTTGAAAAGTTTTTTCATCAGAAATTAATTTCTTGATTCTTTCTTTTCTTCTGGAAAATTATTATTTTTAGTTTTCTTTTACTAATCATTGGTGGTCATTGCTCAACAAAGCTTTTTTTCATTTCCTTTATTATTATTAAAATTTTCCACTTCCTCCCCTCCTTCCTTTTCCNATGCAGTAGAATCAAAACCCAGTTCCATTGTTCTTGGCTTCTCAGTCAGCCCTCCTTGTCAGCCACGTAGAGTCCAGTTTGATCACATGCTCCATCAGTCCCAGTCCAGCTGGCCTTGGTGAGCTCCCATTAGATCAGTGGCATCGTCTCAGTGGGTGGGCGCACCCCTCGCGGTCCTGACTTCCTTGCTCAATATCTCCCTCCTTCTGCTCCTCTTTTAGCTAAATAGGATGGTGAACCTAAAGCTTTTTGAAGAAGCTAAGGTTTCTCGTATCAGTATCCTAATAGTCTAAGATTAGACAGGGACAGTGATTGGTAAGACTTCCTTTGCCACTCTTGGAATTACTAAGTGTCAATAAATCCTCAAGCCAGGAGAGGCCTATATTTGTTATCTTAAATTCAGGAGAAATATTTCTAGTTCTTTCTTCCATTGCCTACTTTCTTTTCCTTGAATTAGTCCCCATTAAATTTCAGTTTCTTCATGCATAAGATGAAGTAATTGAATTTTTTTTGTATGTGTGAATGCATTCATTCTATGTGCTACAGCAAGTGTGTTAAAGTCTGAGAACAATGCTCATGTATTGGTCTTTGCCGTCCTGCTTTTTATGAGACAGAATTCCTTTGTCACCATGGCAGCCTAGATGGCCCTCAGCTTCTGGAAACTCTGTCATTGCTCCCAGATGCTTGTTTACTGATTCTGGCTTATTTGGAGGGTTCTGGGGATACCAGTTCACATTCTCAGTCTTGTTCAGCCAATGACTTTACCAACTCAGCCATCTTCCAGTTCTGATTTCATCTTTTATTAATGCTAGCACCAAGAAATATTGTCTATATATCAAGCCATTTGGCAATTTTTTTCAGGGTAGAAAATGATTGTTTAGTGCTTATTGTACTGATCAATGCCAAAATAATGATTATAGAAATAGGTATCTTTTACTTCAATTTTCTGTCTCGGCATGTTTTAAGAATAAATCAGCAGTTGAGTATTCCCAGTTAACTATCTATTTTTATACTTAATTGCTTTTGAAAAATCTTTGACTAAACTTCTTAGAATGGCTGAATAACATAAGCATAAAGTAAATGTCCACTGATATCTAATTTATGGTCTTAAAAAGGAGAAAGTAGACAAAAAGAAATCTTTGAGTCATGTTAGGAATGAAAATCATGAATTCTTCATAGCGCTTACTTCAAAGGAGAGAAAGAGATAATCACATCACACTCATCACATACATAGAAAAGTGTTTGTTAGTGTTTGGAGGCTAAGTCATTATTCCTTTTATATAAACCATTATAATAAACATTTAAAAAATCTTATTTTCTTCTTCTCTCATACATTACATCCTGACCTAAGTTTCCCATCCCTCTACTCTTCCAAAAAAAAAAAAACCACCACCACCACCACCAACAACAAAAAAACAGACTTCCCAGGGATATACACTGAAAAATACCTAAAAAGATACAGTAACACTGGGCAAAAACCCTTATATCAAGGCTGAATGTGGCAACCTAGTTGGAGGAAAAAGGATCAAAGCACAGGTAAAAGTCAGAGACACTCCCCTCAACTCCCATTGTTGCAAGTCCCAAATGAACACCAAGTTACACAACCATAAGGTGTGTGCAGAGGATCTAGTGCAGACCCAAAGAGAGTCTGTTGGTCTCTTCAGTTTCTGTTAGCCCTTCTGAGTACTGTTTAGTTTATTCTGTGGGTTGTGTTTTCCTGGTGTTCTAGAACACTCTGGGTCCTACAATCCTTCCTCCCTCTCTTCTGCAGGGGTTCCCCTGGTTCCACATAATGCCTGACTGGGTGTCTCTGTATCTGCTCCCATCAGTTGATGACAGTTGGGCTAGACAACAATCTCTGAGTTTAGCAGAATAGTCTTTTGTAGTGCTATTTCATTTGTATTTTAATAAATAAAGCTTGTCTGAATATCAGAGAGTAAAACAGCCACCTTGGTCAGCCTTAGAGACCAGTCAGTGGTGACACATACCTTTAATCCCAATAGCCACACTAGTTTGCGATAAAAACCAGGCAGTAGTGGTGCTCACCCTGTCTGTTTTTATGTCAATTTCATACAAATTTAATTAGTACAGCTTTGTTTCCAGCTTGCAAAGTGGAAATCTGGTGAGTCTCCAGGTGTTCTCTTACAATATAGGAATGTTTTTAGCTAACCTGCTTTTTGTTTGTTTTTCTTTATGACAGTGAATACTGTCCTTTCACAGCTTGTAAAGAATTGTGTTGGACTTTTGATAGATTGCATGGAATCTGTAGATTACTTTTGGTAAGATGAACACTTTTACTATGTTAATCCTGTCAGTCCATGAGCACAGGAGATCTTTCCATCTTCTGATATCTTCTTCAACTTCTCTTTTCAAAGTCTTGAAGTTTTTGCTGTACAAGTCTTTCACTTGCTTGGTTAGAGTTGCCACAAGATATTTTGTATTGCTTAAGGCTATTATGAACAGTGTTATTTTCCTGATTTCTTTCTTAGTAGTCTGGTTGTCATTTGGGTATAAAAGAGCTAATTTTACGTGTGTATTAATATTGTATCCAGTTACTTTACTAAAGGTGTTTAACAGTTGCAAGAGTTCCCGGGTAAAATTTTTTGGGGCCACTTATATATATTATCATATAATCTATAAATGATGATACTTTGGCTTTTTCCTTTCCACATTGTATCCCCTTGACCTCTTTCAGTTGTCTTATTGCGAGACCTTCAATTACTATATTGAATAGATATGGAAAGAGTGGATATCCTTGTCTTGTACCTGATTTTAGTGGAATCGCTTTGAGATTCTATTTTCTTGATGTTGGCTACTGACTTGCTGTAAATTTCCTTTATTATGTTAAGGTATGTCTCTTTTGTTCTTAATCTCTTCAAGACTTTCATCATGGAATCTTGTCAGATTTTGGCAATGGAATTTTCATCTTCTAATAATATTATCATCAATTTTCTTTTAATTTGTTTATATGATGCATTACATTGACTGATTTTCATATGTTGATCCTTCCCTGTATCACTGGGATGAAGCCTACTTGATCTTAGTGGATGATCTTCTTGATGTATTCTTGGATTTGGATGAGTATTTTATTGAGTACTTTTCCTCTATGATCAAGAAGAGAAACTGGTCTGTAGTTCTCTTTTGTTGTTGAGTCTTTGTGTGGGTTGTGTATCAGTGTGACGTGTAACATGCCTATGGCCTCATAAAATGATTTTCACAATGTTCTTTCTTTTTACATTTTCTGGAATAATTTGAGGAGTATTGGCATTAACTCTTTAAAAGTCTTGTAGAATTTTACTCTAAGACTGTCTGGTCCTGGCCTTTTTTTCTTTTCTTTTCTTTTTTTGGCAGTGGCATGGGGGGCACTTTAAATGACTGCTTCTTTAACTAGTTTAAGTTATAGATTTCTTTTAGACTTTCTAACTTTGTGGCTTACAGGTTTTTTAAGTATGAAATAATAATTGTTTGGATTTCCTTGGTGTCTCCTGTTATGTCCTACTTTTTGTTTCTGATTTTGTTAACTTAAGCATTCTCTATCTCTTTTTTTAGTTAATTTGCATAGAAGTTTGCCTATCATGCTGATTTTCTCAAAGAACCAACTCATTGTTTCACTAAGTTTTTATATTTTTCTGTTTGTTTCTATTTTATTGATTTCAGCCCTCAGTTTGATTATTTCTTGCTGTCTACTCCTCTTGGGTGTGTTTGCTTCTTTTGGTTCTAGTGCTTTCAGGTAAGCTGTCAAATTGCTAATATTAAATGTGTTCAATTTTTTATGTAAGCACTTAGTGCTATAAACATCCCTCTTCGCACTGCTTTCATTGTATCTCATAAGTCTAGGCAATTATATTTTCATTTTCATTGAATTTTAGGAAGTCTTTAATGTCTTTCCTTATTTCCTGACCCAGCAGTTATTCATTTGAGAGATGCTCAGACTTTCTCTTGCTGTTGAAATCCAATTTTAATTTGTGGTAGTCTGATAGAATGCGAGAAATTATTTCCATTTAATTGTATCTGTTGAGACTTGTTTTGTGACTGAGTATGTTGTTAATTTTGGAGAAAGTTCTGTTAGGTTTGTTTGTGTTTAGGTGAAATGTTCTGTAGATATCTGTAAGGTCTGTTTGAGTCATATGTATCTATTAGCTCCAGTATTTCTCTATTTAGTTTCTGTCTGGTTGACCTGTTCAGTGGTGACAGTGGGGTATTGAAGTCTCCCATTATCAAGGTGTAAGGATCAATGTGTGATTTAAACTTTAGCAGTGATTTTTTATAAGTATGTGTGCCCTTGAGTTGGAGGCATAGATGTTAAAAATTGAAAGATCATCTTAATAGGTATTTCCTTTGATGAGTGTGAAGTATTCCACTTTGAATTGTGGCTTGGATTTTTCTTGTTAGTCATTAGAGTGGCTACAGTAGCATGTTTCTTAGGTCTATTTGCTGGACCTTTTTTCTAGCCTATTTTCAATACTTTCCTCTGAGGTGATGCCCATCTTTGATATTGAAGTGTGTTTCTTGTATGTAGCAGAAGGGTGGATCACACTTTCACATCCATTCTGTGAGTCTGTGTCTTTTATGATGGAATTGAGTTCATTGACATTAAGAGATACAAATGACCAATGATTGTCAGCCTTAGAGATATTATTTAAATTTGACTTTATCATGAAATATCTTGTTTTTACTATCCATGGTGATTGAAAGTTTTGCTGGGTATAGTACCATGTATGGGCTGACATCTGTTGTTTCTTAGAATCTGCAAAACATCTTTAGAGACTTTTTTTTTTTTTGGCTTTTAGAGTCTCTGTTGAGATGTTGGGTTCTAATAAGTCTAACTTTGTATATTACTTTACCTTTTCCCTTGCACCTTTTAATTTTCTTTCTTTGTTCTGTATGTTTAGTGTTTTAATTATTATGTGATGAGGGGACCTTCTTTCATAGTAGAATCTATTTGGTATTCTGTAAGATTTTTCTACCTTTATACGCATGTCCTTATTTAGGCTAGGAAATTTTTCTTCTATGATTTTATTAAAAATGTTTCCTAGGCCTTTGAACTGAAATTCTTCTTCTATTCCTATTGTTCCTAGGTTTGTGATCATTGGGATGGGAGGGGTGGGCTGTTAACAGAAGTTGGGGATGCTCTGAGAGAGTTGGGTGTGTGCTGAAGGGTGAGTTACCTTGAAACCACTACAATATTATGAATACTATGATATTCACTTCTTTGTTGCTGTTACATAATTATGCTTGGTTTTGTCACTGCTTCATTGAAGAGATTTTACAGATGGGTTTGGGGGTGCACACCTTTAATCTTAGCACTTAGGACACAGAGGCAAGTGGATCTCTGTGAGCTTCAGGTCAGCCTGATCTAGGAAGTGACTTCCAAGACAGCCAGGGCAGTTACACAGGAAAACCCTATCTTAAAAACAAAAATAAAACAACAACAACAAAAATTTTTCATTTAGGTTTGTGCATTACATAAAAAGATATTGAATTTTTAGCTAGGCAAGTATTACTTGACTTGACAATAATTAAAGTCAGTGATAGATTTGCTGAATCAAGATCAAGCACATGTAATAGTTCTCTATCAGGTAAGAAATTAATGTGCATGTTGAGGCTGTTTGGTACAGCCATAGCATGCACATTACCAACAAACATTAATTAACTAAAATTTCTGGGAATCATGTGTCTTTGAAAGGCAACAGTAAAGAATATAGGGCTGGTTTCTTCTGAATGCTCAACCTGGAGAGGAACCACTTACAAAGTCACTTGGGATTGCTGTAAATGAGCTCTTGTGTTGTTCAGACACAGGGCTTCATCTTTTTGCTGTCTGTCTGAGGTCAAATGCTGAAAGCAAATACTAGAAGCCAAGTGCATTGCCACAGGACTCTTGTAATATCACTGCTTTCTCCATAGCGGGCAACAAACAAAACGGAGACAGAATCACATGCACACAGTCATGTCCATCCCATCACTTTGTGCATATAATCAAGGCACAGGTCCACCCGCACTCAGGAAAGGGATGCTGCAGAAGGGCCTGAATATTTGCTGTCTTCTTAAGCCATGCCCTCAGGGGCTCTCCACCATTGTATAAAGCTGACAGCCCACTAGGTGCAAATCAGTTTTTGACTGAGTCACTTCATTGATTGATATTTTATTTGCTATCCTAAATTTCAATGGGCTATTTTAAATCTTCTTCATGGCTTTTAATAGAATGGCAAAAATCTAAAAATTTTAAATCAGTTTAAATGTAATTTTCTGTATTCACCCTAAGCGGTATAAAATGTTCATTCTGATAAATCAGAACAAGTGGTTAAGAGATAGGCAACTAAGTTACCACCTTAGCTTTTGTTTTTACCAGTTTGTTAAATGTCTATTCCCTTTTCATTGCATATGGTGATAGAACTTTGCTTGCATGGTGAACAGATTGAATTACATAGCATTATATAAAGTGTTCTGCATAGTACCAAATAGATAGTAGTTGTTTTGTAGTTATTAGCTCTTATGTATTTTATTGTCATTGCAATATCACGTGTGATTATATTGGGCAAGTGAAACATACACCAAGAGAGTCAGAAATGGTGTTTTATTAGAGTATTTTCTCTTCAAGGTTTTCCTTGATATTGATGAGTAGGCAGGAAAATTGAAAGAGTTAAAATCCATGTTTAATTTTATAAATATTGTCTTTAATAGTTGAATGAGTTTAGTTGGAGCTTATTTGAAGGCTCAGAAAGAAAGAAATAAGGCAAGCCTCTTACTTGCGAGAGTCATAACTGCCAGCTGAAAATGTGAATTTTGATTTTCATAGTCTGTTCTTTAAAGGCAGATTTCCAGGTGCAACACTCCATGGTTAGTAATAAATGGGCTGTAAATAAATTATGCATTCAGGAAAATGAAAGACAAAAGCAATACACATCTCTTTTGGTGGTTAGAGGAAACAGTTTCAGTGTCTGACATTGAAGACAAGACAGTCAGTGTAATTTCATAGAATCACACGCAGCCACATTCTCATTCCACCGTCTTTCAGACTCTTTTGTTCTCTACAGAGGAAAATCACACGGAATGAGAAATAGCTGTGGAACGACATCCATTTTGCAGTGAATAATCCTGATCCATAAACTTTGTCTACATTTTTTCACGTGGTCTTGGAGTTTTCTCTATGATTTTTTTCTTTTGTAAAAATGAGAAGAAATTTAAAAAGGTTCCAAACCGCCAAAGTCACTGCTGTATTCCACTTATGCCGCTGTAACGAACTAGCCCAGGCTAGGCAGCACATAAGGAACAGGCAGCTGTTTTTATTGTTTTGCACTCTAAGAAGTTAAGGATCAATGTGTGGAGACTTTTATTGTCTGCTGAGGGTCCATAGTCTGCTTTCAGAGCAGAGTCTTGCATGCTGCATGGTACCCTCAGGTAGGAGAGAGGCCAACATGCCCAAAAGGCAGAGAGCTGAAGGTCTAAATCACTTCGAACTGGCCTTAGGAGGACATGTGATCTCAGGCAGGCGGGATCCGCCATGGCTTAACCTGAACCACCTGCAGGTCCCATAGCAGCCACAGGACTGTGATCAGATCCTTGAGGTGTCAGCAGCTGGATTTTGAACAGCAACCAGTGAAACCAGAACAATAAGATACCTAGGGACAAGAATGCAAGTGAATGTCTTTGAAAATGTATTTACATAGATATGTAAATGTATTTACATAGATATGTAAATGTATTTACATAGATATGTAAAATGTATTTACATAGATACATTAAATCCTCCAACTGGTGTATTTTTTGTTGTTTTTGCCTTGTTTTGTTTTTGTTTATCAAGACAGGGTTTCTCTGTGTAACAACCCTAGATGTTCTGGAACTAGTTCTTATAATTGTAGACCAGATTGGCCTCGATCACAGAGATTCACCTGCCTCTTCCTCCCGAGTGCGGGGATTAAAGGCATGTGCTACTACTGCCCAGCCCAACTTGTGTATTGTACGAATGTGTGGATACCTTTCAGAGGAGATGCAGGGTTGAGAGGGACGGAAGTCATACTATGGATAATTATGTATGTTAATTATCTCCAGTGAATTAGAGACAAGTCAAAGATTAAGGAGAGGCATGAAAAGCTATCTTCTCAGGTCAAATTGTTTCTTCCTGCCCTCCCCCTTATTCCTTATCAATTTCTCCTCCTCCCCTCCCCATTTCATGTCATCATTGAATGAAACAAAGACACAGGGATATGGCATGTTTTATGCATCAGTTTAAAACATTTTCCAAGTTTGGAAATGATCATTGTAGAATGTTGTGCGACCGTTTTCACTGAAGAAAGGACATAAAGAACAGAAAATAAAGAATACAGAATTTCACCCAAGTGTAGCTTGGTAAAAGTGTGAGTTTAAATGGAACCCAAGCAATCATGGAACATACTGACTGAGCCATCTACACAGTCCTTCAGCTAATCTTGTAAGACCTCTTATGCATCAATTAAATTTACAAATCTTTGATTTCCTAAACAACTTGTCTAACGCACAATTATGTTAGTTATTGATGTCTTATTTTTATTAGTTCATTTATTAGTATCTGCCTTCCATTGTGATCAAACCATGAGTGTAATTTGATAAATTCAACTTTGGTTTTTTAGGTGCCCAAGTAAGGGAAACCAAAAATTCTCTGAAGTTAACACTGACAGCTCTTTTTATGAATAACATTATGTTTTAAATTGTTGATTTCCAGAAGTTCTAAATATAGACACATCTATCTGGATGTGAGAAGAGAAAATTGAGAGCTACTCTGTTGTTCCCAAATTTAATGTGATGTGAACATCTTTGTTGACATTCAAAGAATATTTACAAATTATTCTTTTTCTATCCATGTATTAGTGAAAATAATGAACACTTTAAATTTGTTAATAGATTATAATTTAACTCCATTAACAAGAGGCTGAAAAATTGTAGGAAGGTATTGCTGATAGCAGATACAAAAACATGGATTTGTTTTGACCTTTGTGAGAAAGTTTTCCTTTCAATTATTTCTTGGATCTTTTCTCAATAATGCCAAAGGGTGGCATAAAATATTTTAACAAGAGAAATTTATAGAGTTGCAGAAATATTTTACTTCAAATACAAAAAATCAAATATGATAACTCAAACTCATTATATATATTATATATAATTAATATCTATATACTGAACTATATGGTTTTTGAGACAGGGTTTCTCTGTGTAACAGTCCTGGATGCCCAAGATTTTGCTTTGTAGACCAGGCTGACCTTGAACTAACAGAGATCTGTCTGCCTCTGTCTCCCCAGTGTTGGGATTAAATTAAAGGTGTGTGCCACCTGGGTAAAAATAATTTTTATTTATTCTTCTCATGCAGCACGTCTCAACTGCAGTTTCCCTTCCCTCCACTCCTTCCAGCTCCACCTCACCACCACCAACCCCTCACCCTGAGGTCTACCTCTCCCTCATTTCCCTTCAGAAAAGAAACAGGTCTCCAAATGCTATCTTCTGAACAGTACATAGTAAGTTACAATAGGACCAGGCACTAACCCTCACGTTAAAGCTGGACAAGGCAATCCAGTAAGAGAGAAATGTTCCCAAGAACAGGTGAGAGTCAGAGACACCTGCTCCTCCCTCTTTTGGGAGTCCCACAAAACAACATGTTACCCAACCACAGCATGTATGCACAAGACCTCGCACAGAGCAGAACAGACTCCGTGATTGCGGCTTCAGTGTTTCAATCTCCTTGAGCCCTATGCGCTCTGCTCAGTTGGTTTTGTGGTCCGTGTCCTCCTATGTACCTTGATCCTTCTGGCCCCTGCAGTTCTTCCTCCTCCTCTTTGGCAGCATTCACTGAGTTCTGCTTAATGCTTCGCTGTGGGTCTCTGCATCTGTTTCTATCTGCTGCCAGAGGAAGCCTCTCTGATGAATGGGCTCGGCGGATGAGTATCTGATTAGACAAGAATATAGGGGTCATTTCACTGTTTTTTTTTTTGCCAGTTGTGTTTGGTTTTATCATAGGTGTGGGCTATCCACCTATGGATAAGGCATTGGATCCCTAAAAATATTTTTAAACGCTTTGACTTTACTACTAATTTCAAATGAGAATATAAAATATGAATGTGCATTAGAAAGTAATGAATGCACAATGTTCAAATTTACAAAACATTTAAAAATTTGTATAATTAAATAGCCTTTTAGTTGAATTTTATTGTTAATTGAATTAAAAAAATTCCACATGCATTGTTTGCAGATTTTTAATCTTTTGACAGATGTATAGTAAATGTGGGCATATAAAACATGGAAAACATTTATATTAATCATTTTACTGGCTTGTTTTATCTGTGGACCATGTGAAAGTAAAAGTATCCTAAAGTAGAGATCCAAAGAGGAAAAAGAGTGGAGCTAGTAAACTCTATTGACATGAACTTCCTAGGAATTTTAGCATACTGTTTGCCCATACAGGTTCCATTAAAGTTAATGTGAGTTGTGTGACTAATTCTCTCTGAAGAGTACTAAAAATGTAGCCTGAAGTATTAAGAAGTCTGAACTTAATTTTTGCTTTCTCTTAACCTTGATTATGTTAGACTACAGATAGATACTTTCATTATCGTGCACATATATAGTAATTTTCATATAAATATTTAAAAATAATTTATTTGAAGGAGAGGCTACAGTTATATGGGTCAGAACAGAATTTTAATTGGTGTTGCACATAAGGGTTCTGCTTTCATTATGATGATAAAACAAGCATGCACATCTGCAATTCACCTTCAAGCTATACAAATGAGAACTTAAACCTAAATGAATTCAATAAATGAACATTTTCAGAACACTTACTTAAAATTAGGTCTACTTTTTAATCAGTCATGTTTTAAGTGAAAGCTTATTAATAGATCATTAATAAAACATGCTTATGTAATGAGGTTTCAAATAAGGGGCAAGATGAATGAAATATAACAAAAGTGAATCAAACCTAGTGGATGATGCTTATTTCTATTTTAAATACTTTATATTAAATTGCAGATTTATGTCAGATCAAAATTAATTTCTAATATTTTTCGTGTACATTAAGATAAAATACCATAGATAATAACAGTTGTGCATGATTCCTTTATATTGCCAAGTTTCTTCTACATTTGATATTCATAATAATGTGAATAATATGATAATAAAAATATTAATGCTATTTTTTCCTTTAAGTAATTTCTTCCTGGATTCTATCCCTACCTAGGGAAATAAAGTTATAAGATTTTGTTTTGTAAAGCAAGAAAAACAAGAGAAAAATTATATCCATCAATAAATGAACCCCCCAGCATCCATTCTTCCCTGAAACTAAAAGATGCACTATAAAGTAAGGGCCACTCACAAGCTATGCCCTAGGCACAGTGCCCTTGAAGAGGAAGCAAATGAACCTGCAGAGCCATGCCTGAACAAAGCAGAGTTCTGAAAGTCCAGAACTTTGTTTAACTAACTTTCTAGAATGTAGAACTCTTGCTCAGCTGAACATATACTGTAGCTGAGACTGATTTTTTTTATGGTATGCATTCCTCATCTTCTTTTGCTGTTACAAGACTCTCTGTGTCTAAATCATAATGGAATCTTGAGTTAGGGTGGGGCTGGGGTAAAGTTGCAAGCCATTTCACAGTTATAATTGATAGAATCTGAGATCATACACTTAGCTATTGAACTTCAGCACGTACTTAAAGCAATTCCACTCAAGATTCCATTATGTAGAATTCACTTTGAAGCTTGCAACATTTCAGTTTTGAGCTGAAACCTGCTTTCCTGATTTTCAGGTTTTCAACTGAAAGCTGTACATGTTTGGGAGGGGTGTGCCAGACCATCCAGATTCTGCTTCCTGTGATGGCACATGACAGATCTCAAGACATATATTTCCCGTCAATGGAAATAGCATCCATACATGTGGGTTTTTATTAATAACTCTGGGAGTTTGGGTTCTGCCAATAACTAACAAAGTCACACATTTTAAATGTGCTGTTGTGTGTGTGTGTGTGCTTGTGTGTGTTTGTGTGTGTTTGCAGTTTGTTTATGTGTATGGAAGCTAAAGGTTGACGTGAGATATCTTCTCCAGTCTCTTCCCAGCTTATAGCTTTGAGACAAAGTCTCTCACTGAACCTAGAACTCATCAATCAGCTTGTCTGTATGGCAGACTAGCAAGCCTCAAAGATCTTCCTGTCTTTGTGGCCTCAGATTTAAGATTATAACCATGTGCCACCACACCAAGATTTTTATGTGAGTACTGGAGATCTGAACTCAGGTCCTTGGGCTTCTGAGACAAGCACTCTACTGATCAGGTTAGCTTAGACTTCAATCTTGAACTCTCATGATTCTTGAGGTGATTTGTAGTACATCGCTCCTTCCCCCTTTAAAAGGCAAAATAGTGTACATGTTCAGTTAAAAAAATCACCATATTTATCTGCAAAAACATTGCAAGTGTACTTCGTGACTCCCTGAGAAGAGAATGAATTGAAAAGCATACGGCTCAATCATCTAAGGTCACACAGCTCACACTGTGTGCCGGTGTTTAGCAAGTCTTCCACAGTTACGACTAACCCTGTGTGTACTCTGCTTCAGGCATGCGCTCTCTCCAGAGTCCTAGCTCTACTGTGGGTTTCCATCTGAAACTCCTCTCCCAAGTTAAAATCTGTGATTCGCTTGTATTGTTTGTTTACCTCTCCATCAGTCTACTTCATTTCAGGAATATTTCGATTTTCTTCCCTATGTTTCAGACTGCATGGAAGCTGTCTCTTTAGGTGTGTGCAATTTTCCTTACGATGTATCACTTTCCTTAAAACGTTTCCCTCACCTCTGTACAGAGGAGATCAAAGGTCCCCAGTTTAGAATAGGCGATCTGCTTTTCAAGAAGACTCAGGCATCTTATAGCAGCAGCATACTGGATTTTCAAATTAAGAAATCTAATTTCCACTACAAAGCCTCTATTAATAATCTTTTGTTTCAACTGTTTCTATTCAATCTTTTGATTTCATACTTTGGTACCTGCTTAAAAGTCGAGTTTTCCCCGTGACCCTAGCAAACATCCATGAGCAGCTCCTGATCCTGCTGAGCATCCCAAGCATGTTATGGGAGTAGAAACTGGTACCCTGGCACAAAGAACAGACTTTGCTGTTTTCTGTAAGGCTGGGGTTGCTTTATTCAGTGCTATGTGATGATTCAGTTCACCCCAATTTGCCCTTTGGGAACTGCTGTGAAAACTTCTTTTGTACAGTAAATCATGACAGCATTTGGCCTTCATTTGGGGGTAAGTACATGATTTATATATTAAAGCCATTTCTTTTTCCCTCTAGAAATACCATGTGGCATCCATTTGTTTGTAAGCACAAATCAAATGGCAGTTTGGGATCCTGCCGATGATCCAGAATATTTTATATTAAGTTTTCAAAGGTTATCAGAGCAATGAAAATCTAACTTTGAAAAAATTATGAGATGACCTGAGTCCCCAAGGACACATCCATTTGCCCGCAGAGACCCTCACAGGCTGGTTGGAGGAAATCTGTTCTGAGAAACTGTAAGAGGCGAGGACATTGATGGCACAGGTCAAGAATGATTGTGCTACTGAGAATACATAACTTTTCATGTGGGTATTGGCAGAGCTGAACTTTGTTGGTTTTCCCTTCCTGGCTGTGATGTTTATTAATGGTCCTCATGCATAGGTGAGTTTAGGGCATAGACTTTTAAGCAGTTGCAGTTCCACGGCTTTACCTTTTATACCGTGCTATAAATGAACAGATAGAGCAACACCCCTAGTACTTGCTCTTTGCTCTAACTCTAGACTCCCAATGAGCATCTAGGCTCTGCACCGTTGGTTTCTAAATTTATCCAGCCAGC
>LOEQ01008002.1:31875-46091 GCA_001685075.1 Bramus lutescens
CTATCTATCTATCTATCTATCTATCTATCTATCTATCTATCTATCTATTTTGTGAGACAGGGATCTTACTATATAGCTCTGATTCACCTGGATCTTACCACATATACCAAGCTGATATTGAACTCACAACGATCCTTCCCTGCCTCCTGAATACAGGGATTAAAGGCATCTATTACTGTATTCTTCTCTACCAGATTCTTTAGTTGAAATTCAGACTGCTTCAGTTTTCATTTGTGTTTTAAATAAAATAAAAAGTTGTTCTTAGCAGACAAAGAGGAATCACCAAAGAAACCTAATACATTAGAACATTCTTTTACAAAGTAATACAAATGCCATATATATTAATTATCATACACTAGGCAGTAACTGAAGGATACAGAGAAAAAAGAAAAATCAGATCTCTTTAATTTCTTTGCATGTATTATTTACTGTCAAGGACAGTAGATATTTCATATAATAACAACAGCTTGTATGAAGTATTGGTTTCTCACTATGGGACAGGTACAGTGGAAGCATTCCTCAGTCTTTAAAGGATTCAGAGCTCACTTTCTCAATATGAAGTGTATGTTAGTGTCATTCCCACATTTTGCATAAGAAAGTGAGTCTTCAAGAATTTAAATAACCATAGTCTGCATATAGACAATTTAATTTTAATTCACCAGGAAAAACAATGTGTTTACCACCAACCAGAAAACAGACATTAAATTCAATACTATCATTTAAAAAAACTGAAAAGTAAGGTTCTTCTTTCCATTGATGGAAAGGTCACAAAAGACATTAGTAGTGATCATGTAGGTAATAACACGAATTCTGCATGACTTGCTGGAAGCTGTACTACAGGGAAATTTTTAGGTCTCAGATGCATATCTGGGAGGGCTGTTATCACTCAGTCTGTACAAAAGCAAAACTAAATGAGATTTGTTACTGTCTGAAATAATTGGACTGTATTCAAGGTATACATTACCTGAGCATGTCAAAGTTACTGGATACTTTTTCAAATGCTGGTTTCTAATATGGAGACGATGGAGATCTGTTCTATTGGATTAGATGTTGCTTTGAGGAATGATGGTTTTCTCTGTTCATTCACATCCGTTTTGAACAGTATGAAATTTCTCTGGAACTTTTCTCTCATCATGATCATGATGGGCAATCATTCCGTGGTTGTTGAACATTGTGAAAGCACAGGGAGTGATTTCAGTTACAGATTCATCTCTGGTGACTGCATTGTAACTACTCAAGTAAATGATAAAATGGGTTAGGTTGCATAATGTTTTTATTTTATAGTGTATATTATTTGAATATACATATGCATGCTAAACTTGCTCAGGTTTTCAACATTATATTTCAAGACAGAAAAGTAATATTCTGAGACAACACAAAATACAGCTAAGCTAGAAATATAACTCTTAGGAAAATGCACAAATAAGTTTAAGCATACGTAATATAAATAAAATCTGATTTTATATTTCTTTGCTTCATTTAATTTTTTCCTCATTAATTTTGCTCTAACATAACTAAAGTAAGGTAGAAATAAATTATGTTTAAGATAAAATTAATTTCTGGCAATGGTTTAAGACGAAATATTTTATTTTTAAACAGAATTATAACTTCTAGATTTCCATTTTAAGAACTTACATGCTAGAAAGCAAGTATAACTGCAATTGTGCCATTTATAAATCAAATTCAGTTCAAATAGAAGGTTTTTTAGGATAGGAAAAATATTTTCCAAAGTTTGAATATAACATTATTCAAAATTTTCCAAAGTTTAAATGTAACATTGTATTATCTTTTAAATACAATATTATCTGATGTCAAAATTTTTACTTACATTTTTTTGGAGATTTCATATTGAAATTATTTTCTTATAAAAGTAGAATCAAAGCAACAGATTCTAGGGATGGGGGTGGAGAAGCAGAATGACGACAGAAGGGAATACACGGGTGAGTATTTGGAGAAAATTGAATATGAGCTGAAAAATAGCAGTTTTCTGGGTAACCCTGCATCTACCTTGCAACCTTCAAGATGGAGTGTATACCAAAAAGTTACAGGAAAAATGCTAGCATGAAAATCTTAGAAAAAATAGAATTGTTTTTCGAATTTGCAACAAACTCAATAAATCTTCAATAAAATGGAGAAATCCAATTGCTGATTTTACTTCTTTTATTAAGTCACTGTAAAAAAAAAAAAGCCACAGAGTATCCAAGGAAATCAGGTAATATCCAGAGCAATTCTCAGTGCATTGTGGGTTGCACATTTTCAGCAAGGGATACGCACTGCAGCAGGCTAGGAGAAGACCACTGGCATGGAATACCTGCTATGACAGCTATTCTGTTGGTGAAGGCATAGGAGGCTGTTTGGTTAATAAAATTCAAGAACATTCTGTGTAGTGTTCTAAGCAAACAAAGGAACAATGTGCTAAATTTGTTTGGAAGTCTTTTATAATAAGCAGGGCTATGTCTTCTTAATAATTATCACCATAAATCACTTAACTAGTTTGTATGTCTGTAATTTTGAATCATAGTTGTTATGAGAAGCCCATGTTCCTCTCATTCTCGGCAGTTATCCAGGACTGGCTTTGAACTTGTGATCCTTCCTGCCTTTCTTCCTCAGTGCTCGCTCTGACTGCCTATAATGTGAGGCCAAGAATAATGTTTTAAGGTAGGAGTGCGTTTTGCATTACCAAAATACTAAATATATTCTTAATTTCTCTTCATTTTTGAAAGCAGACTCTATTTCTAAGAAGACTTGGTTTCACAACAGAGAGCTACATAATACGACCAAATTTGGAGCAAAGAGCCATGTTCTGCTGTCGCCACTCCTGGGCAAAATACAACAGCGGAAAATTCTGCAGTCCCTCTTCAACGAGGGGTTGGTGTGACACAATGCAAGTCCTGGACTTGGCTATAAATGAAGATTAATAAAGAATGACATTGGGATACTGTATTCAGATGTATTATATCTGAAACTCCGGTTTCTTCAACTGTGGGTGGCAGCCTTATTTGGGTTTCATAACTCAAAGCAGGAGTCACAAAAATGTTCTCAGAAGTAAATGTTTCTAAATGCACAATGACAAGAAAATTAATTCAAAGTAAAACATAAAAATCTTAGCTTTCTGGCCTTGCTCACCCACATGGCATTTTGTAAATTTATTGCATCCTTAACTCTGAACAAACAATGGGCTCTTTACACTGTGCCAGCTGTGACACCGCCTATAACTATGACCACTGAGCGCCACAGCTCGGCTCGCTGCACTGTTCCAATGTACGTACAATGTTTTCTGCTCTACCAGAAATATGGTGGTTTAATTATGGAAAACAAAGAGCGTTAATGTTTTTCTGTCATCATTCCTTAGCCTGTATCAAATTAATATAGCTTGCGTTATTTTTTGTGTTGGCATGTTTGATCTGAGACAGTGCTTTTTGAGTTACCGACTTGAGTTTCACAAGAAACTGGAAGAGAATTTCATTCTTGGATTAGCACAGCCTTTCCAATAATTTCTGAGGTACGCATGAACATGCTTCTGCCATTTCATGTTTAATCAGAGTGGTGTTCTCTACATTGATGCTTGCTGAGCAACTCTGGAAAAACAATATGCGTACTACATACAGCCAAGGTAATTTTATGCAGAAATAAATAAGTGCACCATCTTATTAATGTATACATTTGCTTTCATTTTAAATAAATCATCAAATTACATAGATGCCTAAGCACTCTTTTTATAAAGTTCTTGATGATTTATTGTTTATAAATGTTTTCTGTGTATGCCTATTTTAAATACCTATATAAGCAACGTTGTGTAAAATTTTGTTGGGTGAATAGGGATCGCAAGTACAAAGTTTAAGCAGTCCTGCACTAGATCAAGGTGACACATTCCATTCTCTGTGTAGAGCTTTCTTTTATAAGCGTGTGTCATAGAGGTCCTCTCAAGTGTCATTATTGGTTGTGCTTGCTTTTATGTCTTGTTTTATTTTGGGAGGCCTGTGTTTTCTCAGCGATGGGGCAGTTTTCTGAGGTTCTTAAGAGTATAATGGAATTGCAGCCTTGCAAAGGTCCCCATTGTTACTAGATTGTCTTACCGTTTGATGATTCTTCCTTCTTCCACTTCATGCTTTCTAGTGCCCACATTCTGGTTCTTTAATGCACTATGCAGATACAAGCATTAAATGCAATTTCTATTCTTCCTTGAGACCATGAACATTAGGTTGAATAACCCCGAGAATTTGTTTACAATCATGTCTGGCCTAATGACCTATGCAGCCCCAGTGACCATCCTTTACTTACTCATTTCAGCATTGATTTTTCTTATGCCTTTTTTTCAATGACATTTAAAAAGCTCTCACAGTTTATAGAGGAGAAATGTGGCATAGTCACAGAGATACTTTGATTCCCAGTTCATTATACTGTCCAAAAGAAACTGTGTTTTCAGTATGCAAAAAGCAACACTGACTTTTAACTGAAATTGTTGGTATCATGAAAATACTGCAGTGAAACAGTCTTCATGGAAATTCAGTTTTGAATGTCTATGTATGTTAAATAAAGCTTAGCAATGTTCTGTATCAAGAATATAATTTTGTCCAGACAACTTCTCTATAAAATCTAAGCGAACAAATCATGAAAGAAACATAATGTCAAGATTTCACCTTAAAACTTGGAATAATGTGTCAGATTTAAAAAAAGCATATTTTTCTACAATTTTGAAAATAAAACTTGTTTGTCACAAACATCAAATTCATTTACTCATGTATTCAGTGTCTTTTGGCCAAATGCTGTTTGATGTCTTCTAAAGTCTGTTTCCTCTTCACTCAGGTAGAGGCAGATAATTCCCTTCCCCATAAGAAGCTGTTTGCCCAGTTTTCCTCCAGTACTCCTCAGCACATCTCCGTTTTATTCTCTCTCTGTGTGTGTCCAGAGAGAGAGAGAGAGAGAGAGAGAGAGAGAGAGAGAGAGAGAGTGTGTGAAAGTGTGTGTGAGAAAGAGAAAGGTCCTTTATATTTTTAGCTTAGTTTTATGAAAACTTCCAGGAATGGTAGTTTAAAACTTACGCTGCCCATTTAACTTCGTCTCCACCAACTATAAGAAACTGCAGAGTGAACTCTCTGCAAACACTGAAAGTGTGGTGCTCACTGGATTTGGCTCTATACACATTAGGAATATGTGGAAAACATTATCAAAGCATTTATTATATCTCCTCTGTAATATCACACCAGTCTTCATATAGTCTCATTTTTAAATCCTCAGGTGAAGAAGATTGTATAATACCTTAAAAGACATTCTTATTTGAATTATTATTGCTTCAAATTTATTTCTGAATTCTACCTCCCATTCTCTTTTATTCAACTGCAGATTTTGGACTGTCTTAAAAATTATATTTTCCTATCTGTCCTTTCTTTCCTTCTTGCATTGACTCTAATATCCTTTTCACAAACCAGCCCAAGTTCTCTTTTGAACATGGAATCAGAATAATCACTACCCATATGTCTCATATGAGTATATTACATATGCTACATACATACTACAACTCATTGTAGTTGATCTCAAGATTTCACCTTTCCTAAGTGCATAACCTGCTATCTAAATTCAACAGACAGCCAAGATTTCCTTTAATGCTTCCTTTTTGAAAGAATGATTCAGAGATTCTCCCTTAAATATTACATCTTTATATTGTGAGGAAAAGGTATGAAAAAGTACCGTGTCTTAAGATTTTTGCCCATTTCTCCATACATGATAGTTGTGAAAACACTCATCAAAACTGCTGTGTTCAGAGTAGAGCTCTTGATTTTCCCCTTTAAATCTAATCCCAAAATTGAAAATTGCACACTGTACTTTAACCCTCCCCTTTTCTCAGCCGAGTCACACATTCAATCTCATATAAACCCTGGAGTTTGTAACTCTGAAATGTGCTCTGAATCCACACATATAACTTTATCCCTGCGAACAGTACTTTCACACAGGGCAGTGCTACTCCTTGCCTGGTTTTCCTAACCCTTCCCTATCTGTCCTTTTCTTCCTTCTCGCGTTGCCTCTAATGTAATTTTCGCAAACCAGCCTGAGTTCTGTTTTGAACATGGAATCAGAATACATCACTACCCATGTGAACTCTTGCAGGACTTTCTGGTCCCACGTAAAATAAAATCCCAATCACCTGGTTTATGAACCCTTGCTATCATTGCAACCTGTCTCCTTCCCATTCCACATTATCCGTGGTCACCCTGGACCCCACTAGCACTGGGCAGCATTATAATGCAGACATATGGGTCTTTCCCTTTTCTGTGAAGAATGAGCATGTTGTCATGAAGGCCTTTTAACTTTTCCTCCATTGTGTCTAATTCTCTACACTCCTCACAGAGTTAGCTTTCACGATTTTGAGTCACAGCTTGAATTACTATTATTCTGGGTCTTTCCCAAAATACTATACCAAAAGGTGACCTTTCTTCAATTTTATAACTCATTCTTGATAATGTCCATTCAAATATGCAACTATCTTTTGCAATTTGACAGTTTATTGTTTATTATTATGCTTCTAGCTGAGTATCAGCTTGAACATAGTAGTTGGCCATTTCTCTAAGGATTGCTAACTTGTAGTGGGAAGCTAAGATCTAGGTGCTATATATGCCCATGCTATAGGGAGCTCCTTCTTCTTGGGCAGAACCTCAATCTACTCACATGCATCTATTAATATGCCACACAGTTAAACTTCTCTCTGTTGTTATTTAAAAAGATGACTGATAAACTTGATATAGTGTCTTGCTCCTGTTTTTCTGAACCTGGGATGTGGGGAAAGGAGGATTAGGAGCCCAAGACCATCCTCAACTACAGGAGATCCAATCTCCAAACAGAACAAACAAAGCAACACAACAAAGCCAATGGCTCATATTCTTTCAAAAGCATATGACAAAGAATGAAGAATATTCAGCACTAAAGGAAGCAAAGAAAATTTAAGTCTAAAGATAATGCGTTATCCAGGCAAAGATTTTCAGTGGGGAAAAAGGTAGAATTTTTATCTACTGTTGTATTAGATACATATTTTCAAGCTAGGTAGAGCTGACTCATGCTGACTGTGTATTGTGATTTAGGTAAGAACATTGTATAGATGTCAGTATCTTCACTTTTCTTGTTGCGATGAGGTTTCTCATGAGATTTTCCTTCTCAGGAACATATGTCTTAGGAATGAAATGTTGTTTGTGCACCCCTCTCACACATTAACCAACCCTTACTCATTACTGAAGGAAAGAGACTAAACCATTATCAAATGGAACAAGCTACAAATAAATGAGTACTGTTAAAAGGATATGTCTGCGATTCGTCGTACAGCCTTTTCATTAGGTTTACACACAAAGTATAAAATTTAACAAAAAGCCTTTACAATCTGCATCTTTCTCTCCATGGTAGTCCCTTGCATAACAAATGTGGAAATCGCATTTTTTCTCTTTTTAAGTAAAAAGTAAGTAATTCAAAGGAATAACATGGTCTCTATGTCTATTACCCTGATGCAGAAGCTGAGCATGGTTTTTGCCAGGTTGGTAGAAACAACCTTGTGTCCAGTGTGTAGAGGTACACATTTTTCAAGGAACAGATGGTATCAATGCTCCCTTTCCTTCCATAAATTTTATAACTACGTTATCTGATCATTATTAGTCCACTAGGTGAAAAGCTGCACAGTAGAAGATTATTGCTAAGGAATTTTTCCTTCTTAAATCACTTACACTTGTCTTGAGCTGTTTCAAGATGATTCTAGCCAAGTGACTTAGCAAATTCTTAAGCTATCATCTTTCCTGCTCAATCCCTTTTTCTATCTTGTCTCCAATTACTTCATACATATAAATGCAAAGCTAAAATTTCTATGGACTATCTGTATCAAGGGATCATGGTGTGGAATGATAAACCTCTTAACAAAAAATTAATTCCGATTCGTTCCCCAGATTAAGGTATTTTAGCAACCTGTGAAGTGTGCTATCTGCTGATTTTGTGCTTTGTTGACCCTTGAACTGACCTTATACCTGAGTGTTTTCCTATTGTCGATTTTGTTGATCAGGGTTATATTAAATGAGATGGGCAAACATACAGTGGTATGATGATGCATATTTAGGTGTGATTGGCCTTTAGCAGCAAAACTGGCTGATTATAAACTTATAGACTGAATTTTTTATGCCTGTGCTTTGTCTCCTGGGAATTCCAGGGCTTGCTCGGCAACATGGGGGTTGGAGCTGAGGACTAGGAATATACTTTTAGCTAGACGAGTTTGGAGATGAAAGAAGAGTCAACTTTGGGTGGCCTGATGAGTGACACATAAGCTCTGGTCTTCTCTTCATGGCCACTGCTCCCGTTGCTTCAGATGGATGACTAAATTGACGACCGCATCAGGCAGGTTAAAATATTTGGGTTTGGCTTCTGGAAGCACTAACTAAAAACAAAACAAAACAAAACAAAAAAACAACTCCAAGCACCGCTGTCCATCCAATTGAGAAATAAACCTTTACCACCTGAAACAATTTCTTCTCTTTGGTTTTGTGTGACGGGCCACTCTGTGCCCATCTCCTTGCTGGAATCTTCGTCATCTTGCTGCCTGAAGAGGCTGCCGCTGATTCAGTTCTCCCTCTTTTTTTAAATTGATTTTTATTGAGCTCTGCATTTTTCTCTGCTCCCCTCCCTGCCTCCCCCCTCCTCCTTCACCCCTCCCCTAGGGTCCCCATGCTCCCAATTTACTCAGGAGATCTTGTCTTTTTCTACTCTTAAAACTCTGCTTTTTCAATGATTTGCTGGGACTGAATATCTTCCCATGGCCCGAAATATCGTGTATTTTTGCTATGGTTATTTATAATTGTCGTTGCTGTGGACACACTAATATGCTATAGCTTGACTATGGAGGTCCAAAGACAGCTCCAAGGCATCAGTTCTTCCATTTCCTTGAGTCCTGAAGATCAAACTCAGGTCTTTAAGTATTTACAGCCAGTGGTTTTACCCACTGCCAATCTGACTGGTATTCACCTCTCTTTTTGGCATTTATTTTTTCTTTTTATTTATAGATTAGTGCACACTTGGATTCATGACTCTATGCAGAGACACTGCAGTTTTCAGACCAAGACATGCAACAGTCATTCAAACCTTCAAACATCCCAAAGTTTAACCCCTAGGGTCTGTGACTTCATCCAGAGACATCAGCTTCTGTAAAGGGCTACTCTAGCCTTTCTATTACTCATTATGAAATCATTCTGAACTGTTCTTTCTCTTAAGTACAGTTGTTGAAAACTATTGGTTGGGAGGGATCATATGCCTTCCTATGACCTGAAATATCATCTATTCTTGAAATAATATTTTCATAATATGCAAAAAAATCTTTTAATTTTCATTATCATTATCATTATCACTCTAGTCCAAATACATGCTATCGCATCAGAATTATGGCTATATTCTCACTTATCCATATAAGAACACATGTTCCAAGCGCAGGAGAAAAAAGTCAAAACTATAGATAGTACCAGTACTTATAATTTAATGGTTTTTTTGTCATTTTATGGGCAGCAAACATTATTTTAACTATAAATAAAGGCAAATTCAGAATGTGATTTTTTTCCTTTCCTTATTTAGATCAGACTTCTCTTGCTTTCACATAAATGAAGGGCTTTACAACTTTACTTTTGAATGGTAAAACATGCTTTTGTCACCGTTCAGACTTTGGTGCCATTATGAAGAATCTGAAAACAGTGCTGCAGTATGATTTCAACTAATGTGAAGTCTGAGAAGGTGAATATGTGACTAACTTATGGACAAGGATCTTCTTTGGTCTATATATACTTGACTGAGAGGAGTCAATATAGGTCATTATGGAGCCCAGAATTTAAATCATGAACTCATTATTCCTAAAATTTCCAATTGATTTCCATTTGAGATTGTGGTTACATATAGATACCAAATCCAAAGAACTCAAAGCTGCCGGTAAAAAGGGATTATTCTGTGGCAATAGCTGTGTATTTATTGCTTCATGCCACTCTAGTTTTTCAAATTCATAATGCAAGTCCAGGCATAGTTTTTATATTTTATTGTTTGAGAATTTCATATGTGTGCAAAATATTTTGATCAAATCCAGGAACTCTGTTCTCTCCTGTCAAATTCCTCGTCTGTCACAGATTATATATTTTCCCTTCCAGCTTCATCCACTTCTAAAAATAAACAACTAATTGTGTTTCCTTAGTGTTTCCTGTATGTGCACAGGTGTAAGACCACCTACGGGAGCGTGGGTATCTCTGGAGGCCTGTATCCCTGAAGAAATCAGACTGTTCTTATCCTAGTAGGCATTAATTGCCAATAGTTACTCAGTTAACGAGGGACTTTGTGAGCCTCACTAAAGATTTTTCCTGGTTTGAGATTGTGCAGGTCTCGCGGATACAATCACAAGGTGTTGTCAGGGGTTTCTGTCCTGCCCAGTTCCCACAGTTGTTAAGTACCAAAGAAATCACACAGAGGACTACATTAACTATAAACTGATTGGCCCATTAGCTTATTAACTTATTAACTCTTATAATTTATATTAACCCATTATTCTTGTCTATGTTAGCCACGTGGCTTGGTACCATTTTTGCTGAGGCAGTCACATCTTGCTTGCTCTTTGGCTGGATCAGGACTGCAGATTCAAACTTCCCTCTTCCTAGAATTCTCATGGCCCTGTCTCTACTTCCTGCATGGTCACTGTGCCTATACTTCCTGCCTGGCTACTGGCCAATCAGCATTAATTTAAAATATAATTGACAAGGTACAGACCATTGTCCCATAGCACTACCCCCTTCCTTTTAAATTAGCAAGAACTCTGAATATAATATCCTTTGTTTAACTTTTCTCCTGACCATTATCCATAATAACCTGCAAGCAACATTTTAAACAAAGGAAAATATCCATAATCTCTTTTTTGGAAATGTG
The DNA here is from genome assembly GCA_001685075.1 of Bramus lutescens. NCBI lineage: Eukaryota > Metazoa > Chordata > Mammalia > Rodentia > Cricetidae > Bramus > Bramus lutescens. Next base: position 42,787 of record LOEQ01008002.1, read on the forward strand.
GGTGTAGTTTTCCATGCTACCTGCTGCTGGCTGGGGGTGCTGATAATATTATGGGGACCTAAAGAAAATTTAGAATTATGATAAAGTCATGACTGGGGTAAGTATCCTTTGAGGTTTAATCATCTCAGGCAGCAGTCTTGAATCTGTTCTTGTTGCAGAACTCTGACATCTGGGCCATCTGTTCCTACTGGAGATTTCTCAGGTGGTCTTCCTTGATCAAACCTGATTTTTCTTAACTCAGAATAAATCCATAGCCTCTCATTTTCTGTGGAAACAAAAGGAAAACCTCTTCTATAAAGTAACATATCTTTTGACTTCAATTTTGAAGTCAGGTATTTTCAAAATACCTATCTTGGATTAATTCAGCAGCATCTTTTAAGCAAATATTTTTTAGCAGCTGTTGCTCCTTCCTCAGCATTCAAACAATTCAAAGAGAGCATAATNTTTTTCTTAACTCAGAATAAATCCATAGCCTCTCATTTTCTGTGGAAACAAAAGGAAAACCTCTTCTATAAAGTAACATATCTTTTGACTTCAATTTTGAAGTCAGGTATTTTCAAAATACCTATCTTGGATTAATTCAGCAGCATCTTTTAAGCAAATATTTTTTAGCAGCTGTTGCTCCTTCCTCAGCATTCAAACAATTCAAAGAGAGCATAATAACATACAATATCCAGACTTTCTGTATATTTTTCATCTTTACATGGTTTTATTTTAATCTCTATTTCTTTTATTTTTAATGTTTGGCATTTTGAGACAGGTTCTCTGTGTATCTTTGCTGTCTTGGAACTCCCTCTGTAGACCAGGCTGTCCTTGAACTCACAGAGTTCCACCTGCCTCAGCCTCCCAAGTTCTCAGATTAAAGATGTGTGCCACCACACTTTGAACTCACAGAGGTCTGTCTGCCTTTGCCTCCCAAGTGCTGGGATTAAAGGTGTGTACTATCACGCTTTGAACTCACAGAGGTCTGCCTGTCTTTGTCTCCCAAGTGTTGGGATTAAAGATGTTTACCACTATACCCAGCTACTCTCTTTTTTAAGTACTTTAACCTTTTTCTTTTCTCTCCCAAGCCTGCACATATTTTTAACACACTGTAAACTATTTAGAGGTTTTCTTCATCTTTGAATCTCTCTTTACTGTATATCTCTCTTTTTCTGATCACATGAGTCTTTAATTTGCTAGATAATATGGCTAGGTTTAAAGCCATGGTATTGACGAGAGGATCCAGCCCATTATTTACTTTCTGAGATTCTAGCCTCATGGCAGAGGTACCGGCTGTATCCATGTTTATTGCCACAACTGTATGAAGTTTCAAGGTGCCTGCCACCAAGCAAGCTGCAGCATCAAACTTCCTTCTTCCCAGAATTCTTGTTGCCCCGCCTCTACTTCCTACATTGTCACTGTGCCTATAATTTCTGCCTGGCTACTGGCCAATCAGCATTTTTTAAAAATACAATTGGCAGGTACAGACCATTGTCCCACAGCACAAAGGCACTGTCATGTCCCACAAATAACATTTCAATGAAGACCTATACAATCTTTGGTCATGATAATCCTCCCATCCCTGCTTCCACAAGATCCTGTACCTTCCAAGAAGGATGTGCGAATTAGATGTTGTATTAGAGTTGAGCACCGTACAATCTCTTATGCACTTGGGTTAAACAGCTGATTATCTGTCTCCTGTATAAAACACCTTCGTGGCATTGTTTCCATCCCTCTATGCATCATATCCCACTCTCACGGCTCTGTCATTCATTCCATTTGAAGGTTCTTAGACAACCCAAGCAGACTTTGGCCAGAAAACTTTAGAGCTTACTGCCTCTCAGTCCTCGCTGGCCTCTGCTTCTTTGGGTTTGTGCACAGATGGCAGCTTTCCAGAACTCGTCCTTAACACAATTTTCCACTCACTGGTGTCACCACACACTCCATTTTCTGTCAATCCTTTGTTCCAAACATGCAAGTCACTCATCCTGCAGTTTATTTGCTCATCATTTGTAGCAGTGATGCCACTGACACTTTTCTCTGTGTGACAGGCAGTGGCAGGTGTCTTTCATATGACTGAAACTATTGGGTGAATAAACACTGTGCATAACTATTCAACAGAACAACAGTAAAACGATGAGCTGTTCACACACCAGAATCCATAATTGAAATTTGAATTGAAGTTGGGAAGTTTATTATTAGAAAACATTACAGTCATTTTTAAATGTTTTTATCAATAACCTGTATAAAAATTGAAAGTGTGTAAAAAATCATGGATTAGAACAGTGTGGGAAGCTAAGTCACCTGGTTGTGATAACCACATGGAGAAACACTGTTAGACTGTTACACAGACCAAGATGGCATGCTGCACACAAATAAAGTGATCTGCTCTTTGAACTGCATGCTTCTTGCTTTTACCTCTATCTCTACATTTAAGTCTCAGAACATCATCAAGCATCTAGACCACATTACAGTATATATACTTATATAATAAAAGAAAACAAACTATCATTTTTCACTCTACACATCAATCCAAGTTCCTGCTCCCATGATTCCCTTCATATACCTTCCCACCCCACCCCCAACTAATCCTTAGAGAGGGCAAGGCACACTGCCCTATGGGAGGTTCAAGGCCCTCCCTACTATATCTAGGCTGAACAAAGTATCCATCTAAACAGAATAGGTTCCCAAAAAGCCAGTACACACAGTAGGGATAAATCCTGGGGTCGCTGTCTGTGGCCTCTCAGTCTTCCCCAGCCAGGCAACTGTCAACCATACTCAGAGGGGACAGTTTGGGGCCATGCTTGGTCCTTTTGTAGATGATGTGATACTATATATAAATGACCCCAAAAACTTTACCAGAGAACTACTACAGCTGATAAATACCTTTAGTGATGTGGCAGGATAAAAGATGAACTCAAAAAATCAGTAGCCCTTCTATACACAAATGATAAAAGAAACGGAGAGGGAAATCAGAGAAACATCACCTTTCATAATAGCCACGAATCACATAAAATATCTTGAGGTAACACTAACCAAGGAAGTGAAAGACCTATTTGACATGAACTTGATGCCTTTTAAGAAAGAAACTGAAGAAGATACCAAAAAATAGAAAGATCTCCCATGCTCTTGAATAGGTAGGATCAACATATTAAAAATGGCAATGCTATCAAAAGCAATCTATAGATTCAATGCAATGCCCATCAAAATCCCAACACAGTTCTTCACAGACCTTGAAAGAACAATAATCAACTTCATATGGAAAAACAAACAACAACAAAACAGGATAGCCAAAACAATCCTGTACAATAAAGGAACTTCTG
>LOEQ01008002.1:61477-71703 GCA_001685075.1 Bramus lutescens
TTTATTGTGTCCCGGATTTCCTGGATGTTTTGTGATGAGAATTTGTTGGATTTGATGTTTTCTTTGATCGGTGCATTTATTTTCTCTATGGTGTCTACAGCATCTTAGATTCTTTCTTCTATCTCTTGTTTTATGTTGGTTATGCTTGTCTCTGAAATCTCTGTTCATTTACCTAGATTTTCCATATCCAGCCAGCTCTCGGTTTGTGTTCTCTTCATTGCCTCCATTTGAGTTTTCAAGTCTTGAAGTGTTTCCACTATCTGTTTGATTGTTTTTTCTTGGTTTCCTAGTGTATCTTTTATGGATTTACTCATTTCTTCAAACTTTTTGTTATTCCTCACATCCACTTCTTTAAGGGAGTTAATCATATCCTTTTTAAGGGTTTCTATTGCTTTCATAATATCACTTTCTTCTGCTTCTTCTGGATTAGGGTGTTCCAGTCTTCCTGTTGGAGGTTTGCTGGGTTCTAATGTTATCATCATGTTGGTTTTCAGATTGTTGGAAGAATTCTTGCATTGGCGCCTGTCTATCTCTGCCTACAAATGCTCTCCAATGGATCTTCTGGTACAGGATTAGGTCCCCATTCTGGCCAGGGTCCTTGCAGACAATCAGACAAAAGGGGTACCTTGCTGCTGGCAGGCTATTAGAACAAAGGAACTCCCACCTGGTTGAACTAACTCCCAGGTCCCTGTGCCGAAACAAGCTGAGCTGGGGAATCTATGGCCCCTAAGAAGGGAAGGGAGGAGGTGCCTTAATGCAGTCTTGGATGGGGTGGGAACCTAGGGGCAGTATCTGGGGTTAGGAGCCTCTGCAGAATGAGCTGGAAGTTTAGGGTATTGAGGGATGTCTGTGCTCTGTTTCCATGGGTCAGGAATGCACTCACCCCTCCGATAGGTCTTCTGTTACAGAATCAGGGCCCCTTGATAGCCAGGGGACCTCACAGACAAAGGGTCTACCTTGCTGCTGGCAGTTTATTCGAACAAAGGAACTCCCGCCTGGTTGAACTCACCACCCGGTCTCAGTGCCCGAACAGGCTGAGCTGGGGGATCGATGGCCTGGAAACCATTGACTGATTTTCATATGTTGATCAATCCCTGTATATCTGGCTATGTGATAATGTCAGATTTTTTTTTGATGTGTGCTTGAATTCGATTTGTGAGTATTTTATTGAATATTTTTCCATCTATATTCTTAAAGGAAATTTATCTGTAAATCTTTATTCATTGAATCTTTGTATGATGTGTGTATTAGGTGACTGTGGTCTCATAAAATGAATTTGGCAATGTTATTTATGTAATATTGTGGAATAATTTGAGAAATATTGACATGAACTGTTCTTTGAAAGTCTGGTGGAATTCTGGGCTAAAACTGTTCAACCCTTGGCTATTTTTGGGTGGGAGACTTTTATTATTTTTTGGTTATGGGTTCATTTAATTTCTTCATCTAATCTTGATTTAACTTCGCTTAGTGGCATCTATCATGGGAATTATACATTTGTTTTAGATTTTTCAATTTTGTGGTGTACAGGTTTTCAAAGTATGACCTAATGACTCTCAGAATTTCCTCAATGTCTGTTGTTATGTCCCCCTTTTTATTTCTAATTTGTTAATTTGGATATTCTCTCACTGTCTTTTCATTAGTTTGGATAAGAGTTTGTCAATATTGGTAGTTTTCTTTTAAAGAACCAACTCATTGCTTCGTTGATTCTTTTCATTGTTCTCTTTGTTTCTATTTTATTGATTTCAGTCCTCAGTTTGATTATATCCTGCTGTTTACTTCTCTTGTGTCAGGTTGCTTCTTTTTGTTCTAGAGCTCTCAGGTGTGCTGTTAGGCTGCTGGGATGAGACTTCTCCATTGTTTTTTATGTATGTGCTGTGGATTTTCCTCTTAGTGCCAATTTGATTGTGTCCCATAAGTTTGGCTATATTGTGCATTTGTTTTCATTGAGTTGTATGACATCTTTAATTTTTTCTTTATTTCTGTCTTGACACAGTAGTCATGCAGTAGAGAGTTGTTTAGTTTTCATGAGTTCATAGGCTTTCTGTTGTTGAAATCCAGCTTTAACCCATGGCAGTCTGATAGGATACAGGAGGTTTGTCTTAGTTAGTGTTTCTATTTCTGTGAAGAAATACCATGACCATGGCAACTCTTTTAAAGAAAAAAAAAACATTTAATTGTGTTGCTCATGGTGGGGAGGAAAGCAACTTCCAACACATAATGACAGAGTATATTCTTTACCATTCCAAAACATATGATTGGGATATTAGTGAGAATATATTGGACTCCAGAGTTATTTCAAATTTTCTGTATCTTCTGAGACTTGCTTTGTGACTAAGTATGTGATCAATTTTGGAGAAGGTTCCATGAGATTCTTAGTAGAAGGTAAATTCTTTTGAATTTAGGTGAAATGTTCTGTAGTTATTTGTTGGTGTGGGAAGTCCTTTTGTATATTTGCTGCTTTTTTGGGTTAATGAATAAAGCTACTTTGGCCTATGGCAGGGCAGAACAGAGAAAGGTAGGAATTCAAATAAGATAGATGAGGAAAGATGGTGGAGTCAGAGAGACACCATTTAGTTGCCAAAGGGGACAGATGCCTGGGAACCTTACTGGTAAACCATGAGCCTTGTGGTAAAATAAAAAAATAATAGAAATGGGTGAATTTAAGATACAGGAGCTAGCTAATAATCCATCTAATGACTGACCAAGCAGTGTTGTAATTAATATAGTTTCTGTGTGATCAGTTTAGCCTGGATGGCTGGGAAGTGAACATGCAGCCTGTACCAACAAAATGATACTCATTTAATGTTTGGGACTGATGCCTGTCACCTACTTTGGGTTTGCATGCATGAGTGCCCACTCTGGGTCAGGAGAAAAGTAGCTGAGAACATGCCCACGGTTCAGAACTCCCTACCTGGGCATGCAGTAGGATAGGGTCTTCTAGGCATGCACATGTGGGTGAGCATGGTGGATTCCTGCCACCATAACATAGAAGTATTTGCAGGTTACACAGTGTACTTCATCACAAATTTATCGTATAGTCAGATATTTATACACAAGGGCTTATATGCTGCATGATGCTACCCAGAGTTGAGGTGATAAAATTGACTCCTACCTGGCAGTCCCAGAACTGGCAGTGAACTATTTCTTCTATATTGAAATCCTTGGAGTGGTGGGGCCAGCATCCAGCACCGCTGTGGCCAAGCTGCTTACCATTTTAAAAGTACTCCTGGTCAGAAATTGACCAAGTAGTGTTGTAATTAATATAGTTTCTGTGTGATTAATATTGTTTCTGTGTGATTATTTTGGGTCTGGATGATTGGGAAGGAAATGAGCAGCCTCCATCCACAACCTGCTAAATCCATTGAATTAAAATGTCTTTAGTTCTAACATTGCTCTCTTTGGTGTTTGGCTGAATGGCCCGTCTATTGGTGAGAGTGGGATATTGATGTCTCCCACTCTCAGTGCTTGAGGATCACTATGTGATTTAACTTTTAGTAATGTTTCTTTTACAAACATGGGTGCTGCTCTTAGGCTTGGGGCATAGAAGTAAGAAATGAAAGATCCTCTTGATGGGTTTTTCCTTGAAACATTATGAACTATTGTCCTTCAATGTCTCCTTTGATTAAATTTGGTTTGAAGTCTTGTTTACTAGATAATTGAATGGCTGTACCAGCTTATTTCTTCATTCCATGTGATCTCAAAAATGTTTTTCCAACCCTTTGATCTAAAGTAATATCCACCATTGCTGCTGAGCTGTGTTTCTTGTATTCAGCAGAAGGTATTGATCCAGTTTTTGCATCTTTTCTGTTAATCTTGTTCTTTTTATTGAGGAATTTAGTCCATTGACATTGACAGATGTTATTTTTCAATTATTGCTAATTCTTGTTTATTTTTTGTCATTGTTGTTGTTGTGTTTGTGTCTGTTTCCCTTATTTGCTGGTATGAGTATGCTTATTTATTTTTTTTCTCAATGAGTGTAGTTTAATCTCTTTGGGTTGGAGTTTTCCTTCTAGTATTTTCTGTAGGGCAGGATTTGGAGACAGATATTGTTCAAATTTGACTTTATTGTGGGATATCTCTTTTTCCTCTACCTATGATGATTAAAAGTTTTACTGAGTATACTGTCTGGACTGGGATCTGTGATCTCCCTGAGTCTGTGGAACATCTGTCCAGGCCTTTCTGTCTTTTACAGTTTTCATTGAGATGCTGTGTGTAATTCTAAGAGGTCTACCTTTTCATGATCTTTTCTCTGTTTCTCTTGTAGCCACTAATACTTTTTCCATGTTCTGTATGCTTAGTATTTGTATTATTATATGATTAGGAACTTTCTATTCTGTTCCAATTTATTTGGTGTTCTGCATGATTTTTGTATCTTTATTGACATTTCAATCTGTAGGTTAGGAATATTTTCTTCTATGATTTTGTTGAAACTATTTTCTTGGTCTTTGAGCTGGAATTCTTTTTCTTTTCCTATTCTTATTATTCTCAGGTTTGGTCTTTTTATAGTGTGTCAAAGATCCAGATTTCCTGGATCTTTTGTGTTAGGAATTCTTTAGATTTAACATTTTCTTTGATTTGTGTATTTCTTTCTTCCATTGTATTTTCAGCACCCAAGACTCTCTCTTCCATCCTTTGTATTGTATTTTCTTGGTCATTACTGCATCTATAGTTCCTGTTTGCTTACCAAGATTTTCATTTTCCAGAATTCTCTTTATTGGTGTTTTCTTTTTTGCTTCTATTTCCATTTTCAGGTTCTGAACACTTTTATTCATTTCCTTTGACTGTTTTTCTTTTCTTTTTTTATTACTTTGACTTTCTAAGTGATTTACTCATATCCTACAATTTTGGGTTTATTTTTTCTTAATTTCTTTAGGGTATTTATTCATTTCTTCTTTAAGGACCTCTGTCATATTCATAATGTTTTTAAGGTCTGTTTTTGTGCTTCAGCTCTCTTGGATTATTCAGGGCTTGCTGTAGTAAGGTAGCAATATGTCTGGTGGTGACATATTGGCCTTATTATTGTGCTCTTTTACTGGTGTCTAGGCATTTGGGTTTGGGATGATTATAGGCCTAGGTGCCTGTTTTGGGGTTTGATTTTGTTGGGTCGGTGTTCTGTTCTTTGGTTTCTGTTTCTCTCTGGTCATTTGGTCTTTATAATATGTGGTTCAGTAGAAGTTCTCCACCCAAGTTGGGGGTCTGGACTTCTAGTAGTCTGTGTAGCCTCTGATACAGCTGGGAGTATTTGTCCAAATTGAAGGTTGGAGGTCTGGTGGCTGGTGTAGCCTCTTGTCTAGCAGAGAGTCTCTGCCTGAGGCTACGATATGGCCACAAGGAGGGGAGGGGGATTGATAATAGTGTGTGTGTGTGTGTGTGTGTGTGTGTACACCAAGAGAGCAGAGCAGGTCCAGGGCCCGGTAGCTTACCTGGTTTTGTGGCAGGCTTGGCCAGTGTTTGTGCAGAGGCTGTCTGATGAATTTAGGGAATAGGAAAGCAAAGAAGTGGGGAGGGACACCTGAAGATCAGGTCTGTTGGAAACTAGAGAGTGGGGAAGGTCAGCTGTAGGTAGTCTATTAGAAGCCTACATGGTCTTTTGGCAGGTGTGGTCTGTATAAACCAATTCTTTAGAAGGGATGAGTAACTCATTTCTTTAGAAAGAGTCATAAAGAAAAGGACTTACGAATAAATATAAAGTTTTCCTGAAAATTAAATTGTGAATAATGGAGCAGTAAAAGGTCCCTCACCAGTGTCTTCTTTCCACATAATAGACACATGACACACATGTTTAACAGGCTTAGAGAATCTTATACGTGAATTTAAAAATGTTTTATAAATATTGTGCTTGCTATCTAATTTAAATTGTCTTTGAGCATCAAAAGTGGAAGACTATTCAAATTTTATTTCTTGAGAGCAGCATAATGATTAAAAGCAAGAAACAAAAAAGTTAAACAAAAAATAAAAAAGCAAGCAAAAGAATAAGGCTAAAATAGTTAAATCTGATCATAGATACTCAGTAGTAAGTCATACATTAAGACATGAATATCTAAAATATGTACAAGAGGTTGTGCTTTGGTTATCAGAAAAAAATACTCAAGGCAGAAAAGAGGTCAAATGAATGAAGATTTGTGTGTGTATGAGTGTGTGTGTGTGTGTGTGTGAAATTTATAATTATTAGTGATACAATGTTAGGAAACTCTCTATACTAAGATCCTATGTGCACTCCCTGACATAGAGCTAGAGAGGAAAACATGGATAATTATGCAAATCAAGCTTATTATTTCTATATAAACTACCTGAAAAACAAAACCCTGATGTGGGAAAAATGTGACTGTAACATACAATCCCAAAACAAAACAGAGAGGGTTGAATGCATTACTCTGGAGCTTTGAAAGACTCTGGACAAAATCAGAAATGGAGACAAAAATATCTATGCTTCTCAGGGGAAAAAAGATGGAATGGACAATGGACACCATACCGTCCCTGCGGGTCCAGGATGAGCTAAGCCGTTATTGAGTTACTTGTTAGCCATTCAACAAGGATGCTTCTGAAAAGGCCGTATAGTTTGTATTTTCTTTAGGAAGCCTACACAGACATTTCAGAGTTCTGTAATCTAGGAACTAGGAAAGGAAAAGAGATCAAGAGAAAAACTCATTCTTATTGTGGGTCCTAAACCAAGGGTTTGGAAGTGCATATGTGCATAAACAAGGAATATGAAGATTTCATTGAAGAAAATATAGGTTTTTTTATTTCACATTAATTCTGAGTCATTAGCTGGGATGATTAAGACAACCAAGTCAAATATTAGAAACTGTTTTCGTCGAGGTATTGGACATTGAATCCAGATCCTCAGGTGTACTAGATGTACCTTCTGCCACTGTACTATATTCACAAACTTTAAGTTTTGACAGTGCAATAGTGCCTCCTGAAGGTACACAACCTGGCATTGAACTCTGAATCTCCTGCCTCAACCTTTTGAGAAACTGGCATCACCAGTCTTCAATAACAGACTTGGCTAGAAAATTATCATCAACACTGTAATTGATGAGTGCTGAGCCAATGAGCATCTATGGACAGGAAGGTACACTCAATACACTGTGAGTTAGCTAGAGTGATATATTACTCCATCATCAAATTTATTTAGGCAAATTGTCTCACTATCATGACAGAGGGATAAAAGTAGGATACTCTTCAGTATCAGTCCAGTGCTTTCAGATTCATGTTTTTCCAAAGATTGAAAATTTTTACCTAAATTGAGAAAGAAATCAAATTTTTGGTTCTGGTGCCTGCTTGCATGACTATTACATCTCTCTTCAAAGCTTCTCATCAATCTCTGTTCCTAGACTTGCTTCATTCTCAGCACTGGGACATATTCTGCCTCTAAAGTAGCACAATTTAAAATGCAATAAAAACACAAATATTGGTGGCATTATGTGTATATATTTTATTATTTGAGAATTTCATAATGCTTATAATATATTTTGATTGAGTCTATCCCATTCCCTCCCCTTAAAGACCTCATCTCTGTCTATTATGTCTTTTGTCTCGTAACTTCATGTATTCTCTTTTTTAATACACTGAGTCCACTTAGTGCTACCTCTAGGGGTATGGGTGCTTAACCATTTACTGTAACATGGTTAGCACTTCAGGGGACAACTTCTCTCTCCAGCAGCCATCAAATATCAATAGCTTCTCAGCAGGGGATGGGCCTTCATGAGCCTCTTCCTAATGCATGCTGTGATTTGACATGACTGACCTTGTGCAGATCTTAGCTATGCAGTCATTGTTATGGGTTCTTATGTGAGATTGCGCTTCTATATCCAGGAAGTACTACATGGTTTTATTTCCCATATATACCAATTATTGGTCTTAGTATTACTTCCTATCTACTGTAAAAAACACATTCCTCTGATGGGGATGAGAGATGCATTAATCTATGAATATAAAAAGCTTAGGGGAAAGTTTACTACTATGGTCATTTAACTAGATCATAGACTACTAGTAATAAATTTACCTCTAGGGCCTATAATTTAACCAGCTACAGGTTTTGACTGAGATAATGGAATAAGGTAGGTGTTCTGTCTTGTGGTCCTGGGCTTAGATGCAGAGCATCCATACCACTTCTGTGCCAGTGGGCATATCTTTGCTTGTCAGTTACTATTTTCCTGCACAGTGTTCACAGCTAGGTAATGCTGTCGGTTGCTTTTCTCACCTAGGACTATGTGGGTTATATTTATAACACTATGAAAGCTATCCAGTAAGTATAAAACTTCCAGGCTGGTATAAGCTTTATTTCTTCATGTCCCATGACTCAAGAATATGGTATTTCAGCAATAGGATCATACCATTAAGTTCTAGAGTACAACCAACAATAATGGCAGTGCCCTTTAATAATGGGTGTATCTATAGCCCCACTGACCTACAGCTTAAAAAAGATGTAGTCCTTTCCTGATACTGACTTTTTATTAGATAGCCTATGGTATTTGAGAAAGTCTATTCCAGAGATAACCTATGGAATTATCTATCCAATATAGGGTAACTTATTTAAACTCCTATACATGTATACATTTTAAGGAACATTTACAGTAGTAATTTTTTGCATACAGTATTTTAAAAGGCCTTATAATGTTATTAGTTCCTCCCTATACCTCTTTTGTACTTTGCCTTCGGATCCCCCCCATGACATTTAGTACTTACTTTCTGTGTATTATTTCCCTTTACCCACTTAACTTCCTCTTCTGCCGACTATTTCTATCCTTGTTTCCTTGACTTCTCAGCCATGACTGCATTCTAATTCCTGCCATTTATGGGTACTGCAATTTAAACAAGCATATCTAAAGATGCAATGCTAGCATCCACATATGAGAAAGGATATCAGCATTTCTCTATGTGTCTAGATTTACCTCACTCTGAATGATTATTTCAAGTTTCATCCATTAACCCACAAATTTCATAATTACATTTATCTTTAAAGCTGAATAATATTTTGTTTAAGACCAATGACACCAAACCAATTATGTAGAAAGTCACTTTAGAATTATTTTTTAACTTAAGCATTAGTTAGTATGTCACTGTTAAATGTCTGTTTTTAAATTTAATATACCAAAAAGAAAGTGTAGTTTATATGTCCTCAATAATGCAAATCAGAAAACTGAAGTAAGTTAGGAAAATGTCAGAGTTAAAAATCTTAGCCTTTTTGGTTTTTTGTGTTGAGGCCTATTCTAGACAAGTTCTCTGCAACTCTACCATACCCTCACCCTCTGTTTATAGACATAAGTGTTCTATACAAATTCTTTAGAAGATGTGGTAAAATTTTAATGTGTGCATGTATATACACATAAACACATATAAGTAAAGATTTCTTGTGGACTTACAGACATAAAACAAGCCAAAGATTTTTTCAGTTTTCTAATAAAGCTTGGTAAAATATTTTGCTCCTTTGAAATATAAGGATTTTTTTGCTGATGCTCAGAGGCTCGCAAGTGTTCATTCTCTCTCTCTCTCTCTCTTTCTCTTTCTCTCTCTCTCTCTCTCTCTCTCTCTCTCTCTGAAGGGAGAAAGAAGAGAGGGTGGGGGAAGAAAGATCTTGTTCTTGTTCACCCTAAAGCTGTACAAAGTTTACTTCATCTAGAAATTTATTCACTTTCGAATCTTCTGAGATGCTATATAGTTTTAATATATGTCATGCCATGTGTCATCTCGCAACAATAAAATATACATAATAATCATCATATAGGAAGAAGATCAAGATACACAGTGACACCAACACAAGGAAGAATAACATCTGGTACTTCAGTAAAAGATGAAAAAACTGAAACATCTGCTCCACCTTTTGATGCTAAGCAGGAAAAACAAACAGCTCAGCCAAGTTAGGTGGGTGTTTTAGTACTGCTTGAAATGGAAATAACTTAAAACGGGGGAACAGTGGTTATGAAATTATTCTAAGAAATTGACTGATTTTTATCTTGTTTTTTGCTTTTTAACAGGTGAGTTGTAAATAAATTTTGTCATTTTTTACTCAGTAGGATACATTCCACTCAGCAAAGCCATGGAGTAGCTACATATCACTAGTAGTCTCACTCCCACAAGTAAAGTTTGGAATATTAGTCAGGGAAAAATTTGGTATTATTTTTTGCTTTTAAATTGTGAACAGTTTTTTTTATTAAAAATTTCCACCTCATCCCATTTCCCTCCCATCCCCCCAATTCCCCTCCCCCTCACTCTCCAATCCA
>LOEQ01008003.1:7955-20762 GCA_001685075.1 Bramus lutescens
TTTCGGGGTATAAGCTAGCCGTGCGGGAGCTGGGCTGGACGAAAAGCAGGGTCCGCTCCCCTCATTACTACACATATTTGTCTTTAACTTAAATTATGATCATTATGCTTACAGAAAACTTTTACTCTTTTCCAGTATTTCACTTATCCCTGCATTCAAATAGGTGATTCCCCTGCAGTCAGAAGCCACAGTTAAGAAGCTGGGCCACACATATGTCATTCTTTAAGCATGCCTTCTCTGCCCTGTTTTGCTTTGTGACCTCTCCCACACTGGTATTCCAGTGATGTCTTCCATAGCAATGTTTACATTCTTAAGCTCTTTTTAGTTTGGTAGAGGAAGTCTAACCAAGGCAAATGGTAAACATGAGCTAAACCAGCAAACTGACTGTGAAATTTGAAATTTGCCCTGGGATAAAGAGAAGATATTGAGGGCAAATAAGCAGGAGAGTCATGTGATCAAGTGTGTATTTGTAGAAGCTTATTTTGGATGCTGCATAGAGTATGAGCTGAAGGAAGGTGAATAACATGAGACACTTGTGTTAGATCTGATGAGCATGCATAAAACAGGGATAAACACATCACTGTGACCACAACAGTGTGCAAGTGTGTGTGCTTTGTTCAGTGGGAAAATCCTCAATATAGTGAACAGGAAAGTTGGGCATAGATGTACACATTGGTTGGTGGGTGCTATGTGTCTGACCTTGAAACAACTAGAAGAATGCTTCAGAAAGAGAAGCAAGCCGAGAAGAGGAAGAGAACTTGGCTTCTCTGTGTTTCTTTAAAGCATCTGTTAGGCTGAAATCAGGGAGATTTTGTATACCTTTCTTCGTCTTTGCTTCAAGAGAAATAGTGTGTATCAGATGGCAATCTTTGCCAGAATCTCCTAACTCTGCTCTAACAGACTGACTTGCAGCCAATCATCTATTTATTGTAAATACTCTACTTCTCTGGGGAAAAACTTATATATGTATATATATATATACATATACATACATATATAAAGTAAACAAAAGGTCCATGGATCCAGAACTAACTTGAAAACTTCTGCCATTCTGTAAAAATCGCTGCACCTTTATGTAACGGTGATGAATTTAATACGGAAAATGTTTTTCAAACCATTTGAAAGTGAGACACCTCATTCCTCTCCACACTTAAAGGATTTCACAGATAACCGGTGTAGTTCACAGCAGGATACTGACTCAGCCAGGCCCTGCAGAAAGTGAATGCAATCAGAGAACTAGAGAAAATAGTCTGCAAAAATCAGTTTAAAGATAGTGTTGTATATATTAGCCATCATGATCCAGATCTGTTCTTTTAATCCCCTCTGTATATGACATAATATTTACATGTGATATAGATTAATATACCTAAAATTAAGGCTTAATGGAGTGAAGATTATAAATGGAACAAAAATAACCAAATTTTACATATTTTTTATCAAGATTGACTGTACAGTTTCTCCTGTATATATAGTTTTTGCATTCACTGAGCCAGCTTACTAATATTTAATTGATCACAAATGTGACTTTTCAAGAGGCCACTGCATGAGTAGTTGCTTTCTTAATGGTGTTTACCAGTTATTCCCTTCTCCTGAAGACTGGGATCTTCCCCACATCTCAGTTCCATCTGCATCAGATCCTAGGGCAAAGCTGAAGCCTTCCTAGCCATCAGCTACCTTATAATATTTAATAAACAATACATGGTCCCCATATACACAGAATGTAATGCTTAGCCAACAGTGGGAACTATGAATGAAAACTCTTGAGAAGAAGCTGTGCCTGTTGAACCTGGCTGGTTGCTTAGAACTTCAGTAACACGGAGTGTTGTAGGAGGTCACTTGTTTGTTTCCGGCTGCTCAGTCCCCAAATAATACCACAGAAACCATATTATTTGCAATACTGTTTGGCCAATAGCGTATTTCTGGCTAACTCAAATCTTAAATTAACCCATCTCTATTAATCTGTGTATCATCACGAGACTGTGGCTTACTGGTTAAAGTTCCAGTGTCTGTCTCTGGCAGAGCTACGTGGCTTCTCTCTGACTTCACCCTTCTTTCTCACAGCATTCAGTTTAGTTTTCCCCGCCTAGCTCTGTTCTGCCCTAGCAGGCCAATCCAGTTTCTTTACTAACCAATGATATTCACAGAATGCAGAGGGGAATTCCATATCAACAGAGAGATTGCATGTTACAGATTCAAAAGGCTGGTACCTGGGGCTAGCTCTCACCTTCTAGAACAGACATTCCTTGCCCACTTCTGTGTCTGAACTAACATCCTAGGAGTAATGATAGATAAAAAAAAAACTTTTAAAATCTTTTAACTTAGCAGACAGACAGCTCCCATCTATCTAAAAGCAAAGAATATCATCAGATAACATCTTGGACCTATAGAAAAGCTTGCCTCATTTTGCTATAATCATCTCTCTGATCTCATCAATATATGTTAAACTTGCCTTCATTTAGCCCTATCTTTTTTCCTATAAAATTATAAAACTTCCTGGAATCAATTTCACATTGAAACACAGAATTTGGTGTAACCTCCATTTATATTTCCACGCCCTGGTCACTCAACATGGCTCTAGAATAAACTATTGTTTATTGTCTTAAAAAACAAAAACAGGTTCTATAGAGACAACTGTGCTGTTTGTAGCTTGAAGCTAGAAATCATCTGTCAAGATGAAACATTTTCTTGATTCAGGAAGCTGAACAGAAGAAAAAAACATATCCATCAAAGATAAATTATGCACTTACAAACACACCATAATTATGAGAAGAATGATGTTGGAATTGAAAAGTGACTCAAAAATCTGCAAATACATTTTTCCAACTCTAAGTGCTGCAGAGCTCTTCCTATGAGCAACAGTCACTAACTTCCCTCTTAAATTTAGGGATACTCTATAGCAAATTACAGTTATGTATTTTTAAGTTAAAGGCATTTTTTTCTATACCAGCAGATTATTCATACTAACTACTTCATAGTCCCTATTCAACTGAAAACTACATAGCAATAGTATTTTATTTAAATGAAATCAATTCCTATACATGTATGGCATACACTGTGATATTTTGGTGTATTCACTGTGCTGGATGGTTTTATGTCAACTTGATACAAGCTGAAGTCATGTGAGAGGAAGGAACCAAAACTCAGAAAATGTAGACAAGCCTGTAATTTTCTCGATTAATGATTGAGACGGGAGGGTTCAGAAGGGTTCAGCTTTTGTGGGTGGTGCCATCTTTGAGATGGTCATCCTGGGTTCTATAAGAGAGCAGAGTGAGCAAGCCTTGCATGCAAAGCATTTAGCATCACTCTCCACGGCCTCTGCATCAACTCCTGTGCCCAAGTTCCTTCAGTGTTTGAGTTCCTTCATTGACTTCCATTGATGATGAACAGTGGTGTGTAAGTAGAGCCAAATAAAGCCTGTCTTCGCCATCTTGCTTTTTTTTTTTAATCACAGCAAGTGTAACCCTAACTAAGACACGCACATATGGTAAAATGGTGATACCAAACTAATTGCAAATCTGTCACCTGACTCTCCTATCATTTGCTAAATGTGACATTTCAAATGTACTCTTCCATAGTTTACAACATAGAAATATTATTTTAAACTGTCCATCTGCCTGTGCTCTTCCACGTAATTTATTTTAAAATGAATAAAGCAGATACAGAGGGAAAACTACAATATAATCACATAACTGTGTAGGACCCAATAAAGTTGAGTACACAGAGCTGTAACTAGGGTGACTTGCACCTGAGGCTAGAGATGGGGAGGTGTTGATCATTTGGTTTCACACTGATTATAAGCTCTTATCTAGTTGCTTTTAGTTATTTTCAGTCCTCTAAAATTACATAAACAGACTACTCTTAGTTGTATCAAATGCCTGCTCTGAGTAAATTAAGGTTTTGTCATCACTGTTTGTTTTCATGTGGTGTTATGCTTACACAGAAGTCTATGCTTGTGTTTTGGAATGTTGGTATCTCATCAGATTAATATTAAATGAGAATCTTGCAGAAGTCTATGTCAGTTTGCGTACAACTGTTTATCCTGTGTCTTTTCTGTTGTTAATCACCTCTCACCTAAGAAATCAGTAATTAAAAGAATTATAACTTTTCTTTGACAGTAGAAATTGCATATTTACCTGACATCAGATGGCATCCCTATTTATGATAATTATATATAATTGCATCTTCTAAAATAATGAAAATCACAAACAAAGCAACCAACAGCTTTTGTTACATCCCTGTGAGATTATGACCCTTCTCTTTCTGTTTTAACCTGTTGGAAAAGCTAATTGATTCATTTTGACCAAATCATTACTAATTTAACTTTTTACATGAACATCTTGCTTATATTCTGGATTGCAGCTTTTACTTCAAATATTGGCACATTAATTTATTTGTTCATTCACTCATTTATTCGTTTACTTACTCAACTCCTGCCTCGTGCCAGAAAGGATTCAGAGAAATGTCATTAATTACATATGATAATTTGTTTTACGTTCATATCACTGATCCATCTCTTTTCAAAATCTTTCTTCACTGATCTCCGAAGAAACATAATAATTTTATAATATTATATTGATTCTATACCTCTAAAGCAAAAGCCTATCTAGATCTTAAATATATATTAAAAATTCACATTATCAAGACTTTGTTATGGTAGATGGAAAGACCCTACTGTACTTTTTTTTTCTAATCTGTGTGCAGTGGTATATGCTTGTTCATGCATTCACATCACACAACACACACAGACCACACACACACACACAAACATGCACACATATGCACACTCACACAAATACACACACAAACATGCACACATATGCACACTCACACAAATTGACTTTTAAACATTAAAATAAGTGCATTAGTCAATGTCTTTCATGCTGTTTGCCTGCATTGACATTGTTTCTATTTTTGTCATGGATTCCAGGAATAATAAAAACTGCATATCATGCAATAAAATATTATATGTTATTGATAAGTCACTTTTTCAAAAGTCGGAGAATTCTAGTTTATCCCTGATTTCACTTTAGATGCTATTTATTTCTCTTGTTAGCCTTTGTTAGAAGTTATTTGATATTCTTGGCTATGTATAATTCAGCTCTGACTTCATGCCGATGTCAGCACCAACACTTCTGATGGTCTCCTCTTGTCTCTCCTTAGCCATCCCAAGCTCCAGTATCCTTCCTTCTGCTCCCAGAGATGTGGTCCCTGTCTTGGTTTCTAGTCGCTTTGTCCGTCTGAGTTGGCGTCCACCTGCAGAATCAAAAGGAAACATCCAAACCTTCACAGTCTTTTTCTCCAGAGAGGGTGACAACAGGTAGGTACTATCCTTAAACTTCAGCTTCTTTCCCCAACAATTCTAATGTCCATGGGAGGAGCCAGTGTTGAGAGAACTTGAAGAGGAGCTTTAAGAAAGTGTGAAATCTTTACCCTCTTCTTCATCCAGACTGAATGAATATGTATGCTTTGTCAAAACAGGCTAACTTAACAAATTAATCAAAATTATTTATATAACATACCTGACAAAAGGCAAGAATGTAAATGATTCTTTGATTTTTTTCTTTGACTTTTACACTGATACAGAAAAGAATTATCTGGATGTTGGAAGAACAAAGTATTAAGAGTCACTGTGACTAGTCACTGACATCATATGATTTGAAGAAAATAATGATTTTCTTACTATTAACAAAAGAAGAAATAATAATTATCTTGCAAGGTGTCGTCCTTTAGGAATAAATTAAGATCACACATATAAAGTTCATACAGAGAATGATTTGTTCCATACAAGTTGTTTGGTGAATATTGTAATTGACTAGGTAAGAATGAGCTGTGTTTTCAAGTGACAACTCTCAGCTTGTGTTTTTGATTTTCCAAAGCATTTTCCTGACAGAATATTTCAGGATGTTGTGGTTCTGAAATGTGACTTCTCGGTTTTGAGACAATACCTAGTAAGCTCAAAACTAGAAGCAGAGATTCACTTACTGGTACTCTAGTTTCTCACATGTAGGGTTTCAGTGACGTGGGGATCTTTAGGAGCACCCCAGGCCCCTCTGTACAGTTGTGATTATCAGGAGATTGTTACAGGTCCTTTAGAATTACAACTGAAGCATTCCATTCATGCTGCTTATCAAATGTTTTTGATTACTTTGCTAACGTAATTAAATCATATCTTTTAAAATTTCTGTTTGCTTTTGAAGTTTGACCTGACTTTAAAGTGGAAAGGGAAACATATATACACAGGGCCTGTGTTTCCTAGGACTGCTCATCGACTGAAGAGGCAGGCAGTTGCGTTGGCCTTTCCTGTGCAGCAATTGTCTCTCTGACTCTCCAATGTCTTGGGAGAATTGGGGTCTTGGTGTGTACATTTATAAAAACTGGAGGCAATAATCTTGCCCAGTTATTTTCATGAGTTTATGTGGGCTTCCTGAAGATAATTTAATATCATCATTCCCAAACCATGCTGGTCGTCTTCTCAAATACTATTTCTCTTTTTTCTGCATTGATGCTAATATCTCTTATTCAGTTACTCAAGGAAGAAATCCCCAAATTACACTCTCTCCTCCCTGTTTCTCAACATTGTTCATCATCAGGTCTTATGCATCTATCTCAACCCAAGCAATTCATGCCTCTTTGGTCTGTCAGTCACTTCATTAACATTTACTCAGTTTCTTCAACTGGTTCTACTGCTTCTAATAGGCCTCTCACTGAATGTAGTCATCATAATAAAATACAGGTTGGATTACCCACTCCTCTGTTGAAAATGTGAACATTCATATATTTAAATGCATTTAAATGTAAAGTGTAAAGAAAGAGAGAGTAAAAACTTCAGAAAACTTATAACTAGGGAACTCCAACCCTACCTTTTTATAAGGATTTTTAAAAATATAGCATACAGTGGATAAAAATAATCACTCAAAATAATTTGGCTAGATTTGAAAATGAAACTGCAATTTATCAGTCATATTTTTGTGTGTTTAAATTTTATAAATTATAGACGAACAACAAACCCCTTAGAATAGATAAAAGTATTTATTTCTCAAGATTATTAAGAGAAATATGTGAAGGATTTCTTACAAATCAGTCACTGTTCACAGGTAGAATGAAGGGCTGAAAACAGCAACCTCAGAGACAATTTGAAAGAGAGGCTTAAACTAATTCTCAGTGGATAAAGGGAGGGAGGAAAACAGGAAGAGGAAGAAAGGAAAAAAGAAAGGCAGGAAGTAAGGAATGGAGAGAATGAGGAGCTACAAAGCTGAGTTTGAGGCTATTGCAATTTGAGTTGATCATTTATTTCACAATTGTTTGCAAGTCCCTGCCTTTAACACCATTTGACCATGCCCTCTCCTGTCAACATTTCCTACCTTGAATCCTGTTCTCCGCACTTTCTCACTACTCCCTCCTATAGTGGCTTGGCACCCTAAGCCTTGCCACGTAGCATCTCTATTATAATTGTCTCAAGCGTCACCTAAGCCTTGCCATGTAGTATCTCTATTGTAACTGTCTCAAGCGTCACCCCTTGACTCACTCTGCAAAGTCATATCTCCCCACCTTCTACTTAACTGCTTTCTTGCATCAAACATTTGATTTCATAGGTATCTACAATCCCCTGGTCCTGGTGTGACTTCTCTGCCTGCAACATTCTTTCCCTTTTTTATTTTAATAAATTCCCGTTTATTAGGTAATTAAAATTTCATGGATAACTGCTGAGAGCACAAGCTAATATGTACCAGTGTTTGGCTTTCTATGTTCCTACTTCAAATTACTTGAAACTAAGATGGACAAATACAACATTTCACTAAAACTGCCATTCACTCAGCTGAATATAGCAGGCAGAAAGGTTCAGCTTTGCTCACTTAGGTCACTTTAAATTCATAATTCACACTACCAGCAGTTATATCATATTTATGTCAGCCTCTGTCACACATCTTCTTAATGATATTTAGTGATTCTCCTCCATTCTCACCATTTCAACATGTTCAACCCTCCCTTACTCACAGTCATCTATTTCCTGGCTAATCAGAAGTGAATGTTTATAAACATTTGTGTTTCCCTTAAATAGCTGGCTATATCTTTAAGCCAGCTACAATGGACAATTTAAGTGTACAATGTGTCTTTCCTTAAATTTCCATGAAAAATAGCCTGTACATTTTTTCTTAATGAAAGGAAAAATACTCCAAACAACCAGAGTTTTGTGCTGATCATGTACTACTGGGCATGGGGCCTGTCCTTAAAGGTTTTGTATACCTAGCAAGACTCCATTGGAGAAAATTAACTTTCTCTTGACAAGTGATTGCCAGTTGGAGATAGCTTCTTGGATAGGTATGGGAGTTCCTGTCTTCTTCCCTCTCAGGATTGGAACCTCATCTGACTTGGACCTATGCAATCCCTGTGTGTGCTACCACAGTCTCTGAGTTGATATACATCGTTCCAGTTGTGTCTGGAAGGAATTGTTTTCTTGGAATCTTCCATCCCCATGGGCTCTTAAAATCATTGTGTCCCCTCTTTTATGTAGCTCCCTAAGATCTGAAGAAAGAGGTTTGATGAAGACATCCAATTTAGGACCCAGAGTCCCAACTCACTCTTAACACATAGTTCAGTTATGGGTCTCTGAATTTCTCTGATGATGTCCAAAGGTGACCATTGGTAATTAGGAGTAATTTCATTGCTATGCTCCTTAAACAGAATGCTATGTAATGATCTGTTGTTAGATTTCCTTTGTACTTTAATAAATAAGGCTTGCCTGAAGATCAGAGAGTGGATCAGACAGTGGTGACACACTGTAATCCCAATAGTCACACTAGTTTGCCATAGAAACCAGATGGTAGTGGTACATGCCTTTAATCCTACCCCTAGAGAAGAATATAACATGAGAGGAGACAGCTCTCAGACATAGTCTAATTCTGAAGATCCCTGGAGGCAGAACCACCATTTTGAAGTAGAGGTAAGAGCCAGGGGCTGGCTGATCTGCTTTTCTGACCTTCAGGTTGAACTCCAATATCAGTTTCTTGGTTTTTATTAATTATGATACAATGTTTTCCTATGTCCATGGCCTATCTAGTCCTGAGATACCGAAGTCAATGTCATTGAAAGATTTATCGTATGGTGTGGTGTTTAAATACAATCAGAGAGTTGTGGGGTACTCCCTCATTTATGACATAATTTTACCAGTATATTATGGAGACAGATCACCAACATAGATTGAAGTAGTTGTAACATGGTTGGTATTTACTTTTCTTCTCTAGGAATGCAATATACCTTCCAGAAAAAGAACACTAGTCAGTAGGGGAGAAGACTTTGGTTAGGCACCTGCTCAACTTCTCTGCATTCAGTGGAATGTATTGGCCTTGTTTTCACCAGTAGGGCCTTACCATCAGTTTCTGAAGAGCAAACAATGACATTGGCAATAGTTTGAGTTGTTTGGGGGTTTTCATGGGCCTCTTTGCCAACAACACAATTAGATGTAACCAATTCATTAGTCTGGAGCACTCAGTGGAGAGAGATTTGAGGGGGGAGCTTTGTCTCCTTCATTATTTGATGATTCAATTTAGAGCTCTTTCCTCTGTGTATAAATT
Organism: Bramus lutescens; assembly: GCA_001685075.1. Classification (NCBI taxonomy): domain Eukaryota; kingdom Metazoa; phylum Chordata; class Mammalia; order Rodentia; family Cricetidae; genus Bramus; species Bramus lutescens. Next base: position 17,528 of record LOEQ01008003.1, read on the forward strand.
TTAAAAATCTTCTACTGTAGTAGGTTTCCATATAAACCCTCAAATGACAATTAGTTTTAGCTGTCTAAAATGGGATACCCTTCTGAATGCTGTGAATATGTCTCATTACCATTAAAAAGCTGATTTGACCAATAACCAAGAGGAATACAGCTAGGCAGGAAGTCCAAGCTGAGAAACAGGGGAAAGGAAGGCAGAGTCAGGGAGATGCCAGCAGCAATCAGGGAAGCAAGATGTGAAGTAACAAGCCACAAGCCTCATAGTAAAATATAGAAGGATAGAAATGGGTTGATTTAAGTGGTAAGAGTTAGTTAACTTGAGCTAATAGGCCAAACAATTTGTAGTTAATATTAAGTCTCAGAGTGTTTATTTGGGAGCTGGTGGGGTCACTTCTTTCAGAGATCCCTTACATTGTGATTATATGGTTTGCAACATGCCTATCAAATGCTAAAAACCACATATGCTTTAATCATTGTACTATTGCTATGAGGAAAAATCATGCTCAAGGTAACTTTTATAAGAGAAAGCATTTCATTGGGGGGCTTCCTTACAGTTTTAGATGTTTACTTCATTATCACCATGGCAGGAAGCATGGTGGGATACAGGCAGACCCTGGGACAGTAGCTTAGAACTATATCCTGATCTGTGGCAGAGAAAGAGGTTTTGGTTTGGCATGGGATATTGAAATCTCAAAGCCCACCCTAGTGAGACTGTGCCTACAAGAAGATCAGACTACTTACTCCTTCTAATATTTTCAAATAGTGGTACTTCCTGCTGACTAAGCAGTCAAATACATGAGCCTATGGCAGCCATTCTTATTCAAACAACCATAAAAAAATAAAAGAACACACATTATATCTGTCTTTATATGACTATTTGGGTATGGTTACCTTACACAGTATTTTTTTTTCTAGTTCAATTAATTTACATGTGAATTTCATTCTTCTTGGAACAGCTGAGTAATATTTTTTGTGCAAATGCGCCACATTTTCTTATCTATTCATCTATTAATGGACATCTAAACAGTTTCCAAATTCTGGCTATGATGAATAGAGAGAGAGTAAACATGGATTATGGCATGGCTGTCACTGCGTTTTCTTTCACTGGTGTCCAGGCATCTGGGGTTGGTATGATGTGATTCTAGGTGTTGCTATCTAGTCATATCTCTGTTTGGTGCGTGTTCCAATCCCTGGTTTCTGCTAGCCTTTCTGAGTCTTAGAAAAGTGGGGAGGTTGTTTGGTTGTCTGGTATGGATTGCTGCAGAAGGTTAGTTGGTGGCAGAGAGGAATAGAGGTGGATTAGGATAAAAAACTGGGAGACTCTTCAGGGCCAGAGTTAAGCGTCTTCATACGTAGAGGTGGGATGCACCTGGACTTCAAGAGGTGGTGAAAGAGGGGATCCTGCAAGTATGTATCACCAAAGCAAAGAATATCTTGGAATGACCTATACTTTTAAATTAGACGGAAATTAACCCTGAATACTAGATTGTGTCCGTTCTTACTATATAAGTGCAAAATATTCTATCGCACATCAGTTTATCCTATTCAAGGTGATTGTGTTCATCAGTACATATGCACAGAATTGTCCTTCCCACTGGGATAAATTCCTTTCTTTCTCCTCTCTGTCTTTAATACATTGCCTCCTGTTCCCTTGCATAATAGTTTACTAAATTGCTTAAGTTCACTCCCATGTCTCACAGTATTGTCTAACAACGATCTGCTTCCTTGTTTCTTATTGCAGTTCCTTTTATCATTGCTCTCCAAAGACCTGTATGCAGCTAAGAGCAGTGAATTTATGTTACTCCTATCACCTGACCATTAACTAGTTTTGTCACATTTGATTACCCCCGCTTTCTTAACACTCACCTTTCTTGTATGTGTGTGTGTGTGTGTGTGTGTGTGTGACATCCTGCTCTGTGTTATGCTGCTTTTGAAATCATCATTGCCATGGTCTTTTTTGCTTTCCACCCCTGAGCTCCCTAGTTTTTAAATATTTAGTTGCCACAGGACTCATTCTTGGGGATCTTCTTGCTTGCTCATGTCTTGTCTTTAAACTCTATGGACCAGTAGCTGTCTTAAAAATTTCTCTCTCTAACTTTAACTTTTACCTGTGATTTAGATACATTTATCAAATTTCTCACGTGAAATCAATCATTAGTATCTTTTGAACAAAACCTGTTTTGTTCAAAATACCTGTTTCTTGATTGATAATCAGTAATAGTTATGATGCTGTTTCTAGCTTAGTCATAGAAACCAAGAGGTTCATAATGTTTTAGCTTGGTGTTTATAATACATTCAAAGTCAAGAAATAAATTAATAAAACACATATTGAATCCTATCACTTATTACACTATCTTTATTTATGGATACTGCTTCCATCATACCATTGCAAAGTCTAGGAAGTCAGGTCTTTTTAACAACAGACTTAACCTTTTAAATCATAAGTTAAATTCTGCTGGGTGTTTTTGTAATTTAAAACCTTTTGCTGCCTTCCTTTTTCTTTCAGATTAGCTAAACCTCTTCCTGTTCTAGACCTTTGTATCTTCTCTATCCCTACCATTTGTTACGCTTACTAGTTTTCAATTTTCCTAGATATAACCATATTGTCTTCCCTGTAGTTTCTGCACTCTACGTAGAATCCTCTCCTTGAGTCCACACCCACAGCTATGTAAATTATTTTCTAATTCCTACTGAATTTACGCTGAATCTCACCTCTTCAAGAACATATTCCCTGATCCTTTGCACTCACTGTCTCCTTTTCCTAGCCACGCAGTTTATTTATTTATTTTTTATTTTGTTTTGTTTGGTTTCTGAATCTGGGGGAGACAAAGGAAAAGGCAATCTCACTAAGTTAACTAGGAATAGTCATAAACTTCTAAACTAAAGTAATTTTCCCAACTCATCCCCCCAAATATTTGGGACTGCCACTGTACCTTGATGCGTTGCCTACTTTCTATGATTTTTATTAATAATAGTTTTTTTCCTTAAACATCTTTCTCCTAGTAGAATATAAGCTCCCTGTGAGTTTTTTCCTTTGCTTTGTTGCTCTTGATTCCCGGGCCATTCTGAATTCCCGAGAAAATAACTAAGGCTTAGCAACACTAGTTATGCTTTACGTTTGAACCCTAACTGATATGTTAACTACTACATGAAAATCTCCACTGTCTTCCAAGTCAGAATTCATCCATATCTCCTTTATATATTCCTCTGTGGGGTGTGTGTGTGTGTGTGTGTGTGTG
>LOEQ01008004.1:0-20017 GCA_001685075.1 Bramus lutescens
GGGGATGGGAGGGAAATGGGAGGAGGGTAGGAGGTGGAAATTTTTAATAAAAAATTAAAAAAAAATTGACTTGCCTGCTACCTGCAGCTTTACCCTAGGCTTGGATAGGGTTAGGGGATTTACCAAGTCTGGGCATCGTCAATCCTCTGCAAGGCTGAGAATTTCAAAGGCTGGCTCAGTTTCACTTGCTGATGTTGGTTAGGCCAGACCTCCATAGTGTGGCATAGAGGACAAGCCTACACAAGAGCATTGTAATTTCCAGTACCCAAGTTGCTGGCAGATAGGGCATGACATTGAAAGAGGCATAGTGAAATATCGTGCCATATGACCATTTAGGCCACACTTGAAATAGTTTGCCTGTGAGGTTGACTTAGGCTGGGCTCCATCAGGGTAGAGCCTTGTTGTTGGCTTCCCTTGTCCCCCTTCCTGTGACCTTAGGACAGCTGCTAAGGCCTGGATCTGAAGATTAACTGCTTGTTGTAGCCTTGTCTGTCAGGAAGACTCAGCTGTTTCTTCTCAGGCATTAAAACTTTAAAGGCCATTTTCACCAATTCCCATAAAGGGGTTTGGGGACACTCCTCAACCTTTCTTAACTTTTTTCTAATAGCTGGTGCTGACCAAAAAATAAAATGGGTAGCCAAGACTGTGGCTCCCTCTGGGGAGGCTGGATTTAGCCTGGTATATTGGACCATGGTCTCTTGTAAAAATGGCTGGATTTTCATCTGCTAGCTGCGTAATCTCTCATAGTTTGTCAAAATTAACTACTTTTTCTGAGACCATTTCCATACCCTGAAGGAGACAACGAACCATGATGTCCCTCCTCTGTAGGCCGCTTTGGCCCTGTTGGTAGTTCCAATTTGGTTCTGTGGCTGGCACNTTCTACCACAGGGATTGTATTGTCTACCAAATGAGTCTGGTCTGCATATTGGTAGCTGCCACCTGAATTTTATTTTGCTCCTCAGGAGTGAGAGTAAAATATAAGCAGGATTAGTAGAAAAGGAACCTAGCTGCTTTTCTATCTGAGAGAGATCTGGAAGAGAAAAGGGAACATGAACTTTCATAATGCCATTGACTCCCACCACTTCCCAGAGAGGGCAGAGAAGGGCGGAGCTATGGTGGGATCTGGTATGGGAGGAGACTGGGGAGGATTGGGAGGGGCTAGCCCTGTGCGCAGAGGGGGTCCAAGTGTGGGGAGATGAGATAGGAGGGAGAGGGGAAGAGGAGGGTGGGTAAGGTGGAAGTTGACCTTGAACTTCCAGATTGGCAAGAGAGGGGGTAGACAGGGAAGGAGAGAAATGTGGGGTATGTTGCTCCACAGGAGGGGGCTGGGTAGTGTGGGCTTGAGGGAGTGGGGGAGGGGCCAGCATCTCTGGCTGCATGGTCCAGCTGGAATTGGGGTCCTAATTCCCAGATGACCAGGAATTTGGAGGCACTGCAGCCTTAGCTACCAAGACCCATGCTGTGAGACACTGGCTAGTAAGGGAAGGGCAAGAGTGCAGAGCCCCAAAACCATGGACATATGTAAGCTCTGCGCATTTGTCCTTATGGCAGGCAGCAAAACTTTTCTAGGTTCTGGAGGATGGTAATCTCAAGACTTCCTTTTGGTGGCCAACGTGTCCCATTGTCAAGATAGTATTGAGGCCAAATCTTAGTGCATAGGGAAATTAGTTGTTTGGGACAGATTGTATTGGACAGCCCTAATTTATAAAGATTTTGCAAGAAGCATCCCAGGGGCAACAGTGGATCTGGCTTTGAACTGCAAGTGCTCATTTTAAAGTCTCTGCCCAACCGCGTGCCCTAAGTCAAGTACAGCGCACCCACTAAAATAGCTCTTAGGCCTAACGGGGTCATGGAAATTGAATGCTAGGCATCCCTAAAGCAAACAAAGTCTGCCTCAGCTAGACCTGGTCTTGCTGAGCTAGCCTCTGAGATCAAACTCTTGGCATGGGCCTGCGGCTTCCACAAGAGTCCAATAATTGACAAAAGTAAGTACGAATGGGTCCCCCAAAACAGTATAGCATAGACAAGAAAAGGGGATTCACCAAGATGCAGCCACTGTAGTCTCGGAGCTGGTTTTAGCGTGGCATGGAGAGATCAGATTGTGAACTAGGGGGCTTTCGACACCTATGGCCTATGGCCCCGCGGAAAGGCCACCCTATCTGGTGGGGCACTCCAGTGAGTACTGAAAATTTACCCACATTTAATTTCCAACTGCTTAAAATACCCTTGACCCCAAAAGGTAGGAATAAGACAAGAGACTGCATGATATAGGAAATGGACACACCAATTGAAGTCGCAGGCTACATTCACAGTTAAACATTCTGTTGTTGGAAAACAATGTCACCAAGTCATGCTCACACCCTAGATCAAAACATTCTGTAGGTAAACCACTCCCTGGGTGGAATCCTAAGTTATCTCCATAAAGGGAACTGGAACTTAGTTGGATCCTTAGACTTTTATTTGAAGTAGGAACAGATCTACTTCTTTATTCCTGGAGTACAAGGTCTGGCTTTTAGCCAAGTCCTTTGACAATAACCTTGAGACACCAGAACTCTCTGAACCCTCATCCTAACCCTGAGCGGAGCCTTTGCTTGAGGTAGAAGCACAATCAATAACATTGAAGGAACTAGAGAAAAGTCCCAATTCTCTGACAATAGGCTCATTTCGGGCCTCCACATTCAAAGTCCCTAGAACATGGTAGCATCTTCAGGACATGTACAAACATAGTCCCCTTTCAGCAAGTAACCTTGGGTTTTGTGTGACCAAAACTTCAATTAGTCTGTTTTATAATTTTTTTAATTTTTGAAATTGCAATATATTACAACATTTCTCTCTTCCCTTTCTTCCCTCCATTTATTCCTCATAAATAACCCTATCTGCTTAAATTAAGTTCATGGCCTCTTTTTTCACTAATTGTTAATGTAATCATGTATGCATACACATGCATATTTCTAAATATAATCTGTCCACTCCAGATAATATTACTTGAGTACTTTCTGGGCAGCTTATTTGGCACTGGACAGTAGTGTATTCTTTCCTACCTTTTCTAAGTTGCCCATAGTTCTTTGTGTATGGTTGAAACATTGTGGGCATTTCCCTGTCTAGTTTTGTATGTCCATTGGTGTCATCCTTGTTCAACTCACTTTTGGGTAGCTATATTGCTGAGACTTTGTAACTGGAGGTTTCTCTCCTGCACCCCGCCAGTTCCCAAATAACCACTCTGAGGCTTAATTATTAATTACAAACTGCTTGGAATATTAGCTCAGGATTATTATTGGCTAGCTTTAACATATAAATCAACCCATTTCTATTTGTCTATATTTTACCACGAGTCTAGTGGCTTGTTAACACACATCTTGCTTCTCCAGTAGCTGCTGGTGTCTCCCAGTTCCCATCTTCCTTTTCCTTTTATCTTTGCTTGGATTTCCTCCCTGGATTTATTGTGCCTGGCTATTGGCCAAATCAGCTTCTTTATTAACCAATGGTAATAGGACATATTCACAGCATACAGAAGGGCATCCCACATCAAGATATTAAGGTATAGCATCGATGTTACTGAGGAGACAATATCACAGCAAACTCCTCGACCTTCTGGGTCTGATAATCTTTCTACCCCATCTTCTGCAATGTTCTCTGGGCTTTATCTGTGGGTTGTTTTGTAGATGTATTCATTGGTACTGGGCTCTACAATTTGGCATTTTGATTGGTTGTGCTTTTCTGTAGTGTACTTCCTATGTTACAAAGAGAGTTCTTGATTGGGGTAAAAATTACACTTATCTGTGGGTATAAAACTAAATATATATAGATTATTGTTAAGTATTTTGCTGGTTTAATAAATTAGTGGTTGTAGATTCTCCTCCATTAACCATGACTTCACTAGCACTAATTAGTTACTAGGTTTCCGGTACTATGAATGGCTTTCTGTTTGTTGGATAAGTTTTGTGTCCTTCTGGTAAGAATTATAGCTTGGATAGAAAGGTATCCTGGCAGGCAGGGACCAAGGAATACCACAAAGTCACACTGCATGAATATAGGGTAAAAGGGTCAGCCAAAGAAACAAACCTTGGCCCTGGAACCAGAGTCAAAGGCTAAAAGGGCCAATTAAATAAAGACACTATGGCCATGAAACCAGGGCCAAAGAAACATACTCTGCTTCTGATTAATTCAGTACAAAAACCAACCAGTCTGGGAGCAGGAAAACCATCCAATCCCTGAGCATGAAATCCAGCCAATCACTGAGCTTGTCCAAGCTCAAGGATTGAAATACAGCCATTTACCACCCCGAAAATCTTCACGGTGAAAAACTCTGCTCTTAAGAAGTTCTATATTAGCCCTATACTGGTTCAGTTAGGAGTTGCCTTTTTCCACCCTGGCAGATGCAGCCACCGGGAGTCTGAATGAGGTTTGGGTGAGTCTTTCCTCTACAGAAAGGAAGTGAGCAGAGTAGTAACAGCAGAGACGGAGCAGAGCTGAGCAGAACTCTTAACACTTTCTCCAACCAGAGCAGAGTTGTTACTCTGGGGAAACCTTTCCCTGAAGCAGAACTGTAAACTGTTACACTGTTATAGTGGCTTTGTGATATTCCTTGGCTCCTAATTATCAGTATCCCTTTCTATTCGAACTGCAATGCTTTTATAGCAACAAGCCTCACACAGGACATTTATTGGAAGGGAAAAATCCTGGAGGGTGGCTGCCTCTGCTCAAGTGAGAAACAGAGGAATCTGAACAGGATGCAGGGCTTATATATAGTTTCTTGGGAAGGGGGTGGAACTTTTCAGGGTGGAGATGGTTAGGATTTCACCCAGAGACTGAACTTTATGGGGAAGGGCCCAGCAGTTAGGGCAGTTAGAGTATTTTATGAGTAGAATCTAGAATTTTAGAGGTCCTTTGGGGGAGGGGCCTGGCCACTTGTGTGGATCGAGGGGCTTACACTTTTGGCTGGGAGCTTCAGACTCTGTCACTGTAGTACCTTAATTTATGTCACTATAGAATCCTGTATGAGCAAGAATCCTAGTAATTCAATTTATTGACAATTCCGTGCCCTTTGTGAGTTGCCATTCTCAATAAACAAAGAGATACAGGTACAAGATGTATCTGAAGTTGAGCTCAGAAACAAGGTGAGGTACATGAAAAATGACATACTAAAGTAAGAAGGTTGCCAAAGGTCTTTGAACAAGTTGTTCATATGAATAACATTTTCTTTTAGACACAAGAACATTTGAAACTTAGGCCTCAAACTCACTCTGTAGTTGAGAATGTTGAATTCCTTCACCACCTTCTAAGTGCGGGGCCTTCTATAAGACCTGGGTCACAATGCTGTTTAGGGGTAAGGCTTCTGCCCATTTGAATTATTGTGAAGGTACCTTAAAAGCTTCTGGGTTTTGTTTTCACTAAGTACCTCCAGGAAACATGTAGCAAATTAGCCAAGTCACGAGTTACTCAGATCCACTGTTATTATATACTGTGGAGAAAATCATGCTTACCAGATTAGTAAAGAATCTACTGGAAGCATCCCAAATATCATTTTGCTTTGAGCATGCATGCATATGTACATGAGCTTTGCATGACAGAACTGTGCCTACCTTTCCATGTTTGAACATTTCCAACATCAATGTGCAAATTTTCTAATGAATGCATTTTAATTTTTTTGAAGAAGGAACTGCTTTGTGAATTATCTATAGTGTGCTGTTGTACTTTTTGGGTGGGGGGATCTTCCTCTCTAGCTCTGTCTCTATCGCTCTCTCTCAAGACAAAGTTTTTCAAGACAGAGTTCCTCTATGTAGCTCTAGCTATCCTGAAACTTGCTCTGTAGTCCTGGCTGGCCTTGAACTCATAGATCTGCCTGCCTCTTGTCTCCTAAGTGTTGAAATTAAAGGTGTGCCACATCACACTGGGCTCTCCTTGTGTCTTTTGAGGCATGATCACATTCTCTAGCTCAGACGGGCCCAGGACTCAGGCTGGCCTCAGTTTACCGAATGCCAAGATTACAGACATGAGCCTCCCCATTCATCTTAATATTAGCTTTCCTGTTGTTTGTTTTCTTTCAAGGCAAGGTCTCCTGTAGCTCATGCTGGCCAGGGATTACCTTGAACTTCTGATCTCACTGCTAACACCTCCCTCAGTATTGGAATTGCAGGTATATACCCCTCCCCACACTGGTTTGTGCAGTACTGAGCAATGAACCCCAGATTTCATGCATGCCAGGCAAGTACTCTGTCAGCTGAGTTCTATCTTCAGCACTGCGGTGTGTTCCTTCCTTCTTCAAGTAATAAACCTGTATTTAAAAAATTATTCACTTTCATTTTCTGTGTATGATTTTTTTAAAAAAATATTTATTATGTGTACAATATTCTGTCTGTGTATATGCCTGCAGGCCAGAAGAGGGCACCAGACCCCATTACAGCTGGTTGTGAGCCACCATGTGGTTGCTAGGAATTGAACTCAGGACTTTTGGAAGAGTGGGCAATGCTCTTAACCTCTGAGCCATCTCTCCAGCCCCTGTGTATGAATTTTTGACCTGAATGTATGTATGTAAGTTCACTTCATATATGTCAGATGACTGCACAGGCCAGGAGAGGGCAATGGTTCCCCTGGAACCAGAGTGATAGGGTTATACGTCCCCATGCGGGTGCAGGAAACCAAGACCAGGTCCTCTAAAGGTGCATTTGACTGCTGAGCATCTCTCCAGAGGGATAAGCCTGACTTTACTTGTATCACCTGCTTGTGCTTTTTTGCTCTACCCTCACCGACTGGTGGATTTAGTGTGTTTGGTTACAAAATTGGAGACTCCATTTCAAAGGATCTGAAGAACCTGGGATTATTAATTCTAAAAAAAAATTCTTTTTAGTTACACGCTTTTCCGAATCTCTTTTTCTTTCTCTCCCATGTGTATACACATGAATACACTTGTGAGGCCAGTGGTAGAGATGTCTCCCTTTATTTCTCTGAAACACACACACACACACACACACACACACACACAAACACACACACAGAGTCTTCCATTTGATCATGGAGCTCATTGGTTTATCTAATTGAAGTAGTCGGCTTTCTCTGAAGATTTATCTCTACTTCCCGAGTCCTGGGATTGCAGGCAGCACTATACCTGTTCAACATTTATGTGACTTCCATGGATCCAATGTCTGACCATCCTGCTTGACCAAGTCCTTCACCTACTCCCTCATCTTCTCAACAGCTACATATTTCTGTTTATGCATGAAAATAATTACTGCAAATCCCTCTCTTGTAAAGTTGGAACCTATATGTATTTTGATAAACAATGCTAACTTTCAAGTAAACATAATGGGAATATTGCAGTCCTTTTAATATAATATAACTATATCACATCCAAATAAACATGCCCTGTCTTCTTCCCCCAAAAGAAAAAAAAGTCCTTTAATCTTGTTTGCTTTTTTGTTCCCATAACTGAAGTACTATCATATAAAATTAAGAAGACTTAAATATTATTTTAATATTAGTATAAATACATGCATTCTTTGTTGCATAATAATGGACTACATTGAGGAATAACTAACTAACTAACTAACTAAATATATATATGAACTGCATATTTGTGTGTATATACTGACATAAGTATACATACCAAAAGCAAATGTTTAAACCCAGAAAAGGAAACATAATTAAAACTTTAATTACTACAATTGGTCACATGATTATAGATGATATTTATAATTACATTCTTTCATGATCCATTCTGTGTTCTCATTGCCTGTAACAAACACTTCAGCTAATTACTTATCTTGAGAAGCGAACCAAACCTTTATCTCAGGAAGGTCTAGATCAGTAGTTCTCAACGTTCCAAATGCAGCAACCCTCCAATACAAAACTATTTCATTGTAACTTTAAAACTGTAATTTTGCTATTATTATAATCATAATGTATAGACAACCCCAAAGGAATCATAACCCACAGGTTGAAAACCACTGGCCTAATGCATTAATATTTCTGGCTGAATTGAATTATTGTCATTTTCCATTTGTTTTAGTTACTAATCTTGTAATACTAGACACTCTGAAGAAACACTGTATACCAGGCACACCCTTTCTTGCCAACCTTAATGGAAAACTAGTCCAGTTTCTCACAGGTACCAGTGATCAATAATCTCACAAGCACAGTTACTCCTTTGCCTGTTTATTCAGAGACCTGAAGAATACAAAGTAACTGAGCAGGAGTCTTATCTTCTAGATCAATGGAATCATTGTTGGGTCTCATGGAGCTAACATTCCTGTCTTTGGAATCAAGACTTTAGGCCAGGAAAGCATAAGGCCATAGGAACAGAAAGCACAAATTTTGCTAGGTGGTTATTGAGAGTAATAGTGATTGACACAGTTCCCATTTTCATTCTGATTCATTGAGCCATGATGCGTTACTGAGGAAGAAACATTTCCATGCAAGGCCTTCTGGAGCCTGTGCTCCAGCTCTACAAAGTATTGCTATTAAAGTTAATGTTATAAATGAATCTTCAAATGCTATTTTAAGCTTTTGTGAAATCTGCTGCTCTAGGATGGAAAAAATGTGGCAAGATATACCTCGTACATTACATGAGTATGGAGCCCATTGCCATAATTATTGCATTGTGAAGTGAGTTGCACTGAAGTTGTGACAATTGACCATGTATAGTGTAAAAGCATTGAATGCAAGAAAAGCAAATCCATATCCAGAGTAAGTGATTATAGCTCCCAATGCAATATCTATCCAGGGCTATGAATTTTATATTCCTTCTACCATTACCCCTCACTTTTATCATCTGTTCCCAAATACGGTTTCTGTATTTATATCTGTATCAAGCAGAAAAACCAAAGAAATTTTTCTGGACTATTGTTGTGGGATATTTGATCACACTGTTTGAAGATGTCTCTATCCTTCGTTGCCTGCCTCAGGCACCTTCTGATTGGTTAAAAAAAAAAGATGAATGACCAATAGCTATTCAGGAGAGGAAAGACAGGACTTTCAGGGAAAGAGAGGAACTCAGAGGAAGAATCTGAGAGACAAGAGATTTGCTAGCAAGAAGTGGAGGAAATCGGACATACCATATGGAGGAGAGGTAACAAACTATGGTGGCAGAATGTAGATTAATATAAATGGGTTAATTTAAGATTTAAGAGCTAGTTGTGAAGAAGCCTAGGCTAATACCAAGCTGTCATACTTAATAAGAAGTCTCCATGTCATTATTTAGGAGCTGGTGGTCCAAAGAAATTCTGACTAGAGATTGAAGCTCTTATTTTCATTGGTTACACTTTGTACTTCATTTACAGGCTTCTAGGACTTGAGTCTGATGTGGGAATCCCTTCTGTATGCTGTGAATACATTTTTTTTTTACCATTGGTTAATAAAGAAGCTGCTTTGGCCTATGGCAGGGAAGAATACAGCCTGGCTGGAAGAGATATACAGAGAGAGTAGGCAGAGTCAGAGAGATGTCATATAGCTCCTGAAGGAGAAAGACACCAGAACCTTGCCAATAGGCCATAGCCTTGTGATGATGCATAGATTAATAGAAATGGGTTATTTTAAGATATAACAGCTAGCTAGAAAGCTGCCTGAGCCATTGGCCAGTGTTGTAAGTAATATAGTTTCTGTGTAATTATTTGGGTCCTTGTGGCCAGCAAACTAAAGTGCAGTCTCTATCTACATGAGTCTAATTACATGTCCAAAGGCAACGAAGAGAGAAGTGGTATGGTGTGGGCTGTGAAGGGGATCCACAGGGGCAGACATTCCAGGTGCTCAGACAAGGCGAGCCTGGTACTCTCACACTGTAGCACTGAGGTTGACACTGTGGGAGAAGGGGTGATCTTCCATTAACAAGACTGGAACTTAAGGCCTCAACTTCACCAGTTTCTTCCTGATTTTTTCATCCCATCCCATATTATAGGATCTCATTCTTGCCTATTCAGGGCCTTCACTTTTAAATAAACATCCCATGAGGCAGAATTTGAACTTGAGTTATAATTTCATCAGAGACAAAGTGAAATTATGCATTTTATTTTCAGTGATCTCAGTCTATAGTTCTTCAACACACACACACACACAAACGCATACACACACACACACACACACATATGGCACTCAGTTAAGAGGTTTACTCTCTAACTGATTCTTCTCCTTGATTACTTTTCTTCAGTGACAGTGAAACAACCAGAACATTTCATTCTCTTGTGTAGTTTTTGTTCTCATTTGCTTTCTGTTGCTGTGACAAACATCAAGGCTAAAATCAACTTTGGGGAGAAAGGACTTATTTCATCTTACAGCTTATAATACATCATAAAGAAAAATCAGGGCAGGAACTCAAATCAAGTATCTGGAGACAGGAACAGAAGCAGGAACCATGGAAGAATGCTGCTTGCTATCTTGCTTTCTCCGTGACTTACACAGATTTCTTTCTTAAACATCTAGGCCCACCGGCCCGCATGTCTAGGAACCTGGGCAGGCATTAAAAGGTCCCACAGTGGAGTAGACCCTCCTAAGTCAAGAAAATGCCCTTTATACTTGCCTACAGCCTAATCTGATGGAGACATTTGCTCAGTTTAGGTTTACTCTTCCCAGATGACTCTTGTTTATGTTGACAAAAGCCAACAAAACAATTTCCAAAAGAAGTTCTATAGTGTGTCCAGAGCCACCCAGCTCCCAGCTTCTTATAATTGACTGACAGCATCCAATGCAGATATTTTATGTACCTATTACCACATTGCACCATGGACCATTACTGTGCTTGTGCATGTGTTTAAGAATTATTAACACAATTATGGAAGCTGAGAAATCTTATACCCTGATCTCCTTTCTGTAAGCTCCAGCCCAGGAGACAGTTCCAGTGAGAATCTGATGGGATGGGAATCATCAGAAGCATTCATGGAAATTGTAGCTTGAACACAAAAGGATCAGTCAGACAAAGAGAAGGAGTTCTCACTTAGGTGCTCCTCCCATCTCTGGTGCAGCAGGTGTTTGCTTGCTGCCAACCAGCCCCACTTCCAGCCCGCAGCAGTGGAGACAGAATACATGACCTGCAAGGCCTAAAATATTTACTCTCTGGCCCATTAGAGAGCAGAATTCAGTCAACGCGGTCCCAAGACACTGGTTTTAAGCGTTTAATATGCACACAAGTCACTTGGGAGATCTTGTTAAAATGTTGACTTTGATCCAGAGGTCAGAACCCAGTTTGATTTCCATCTAGCTCCTCAGGGAGGCCATGCTGCTGGATTGCAGAATGCGTTGTTTCCCAGTTTCCACTCTTGTCACAGCTCCTGACTACAATGTCTCAACCGTATGCCTAGATCAGTTTCTTTTGGTCCATTTAACTTAAATCCCATTACTTCTGTGCCTTCTCCAAATTGTACCAGTGGTATGAATCATACGTTCTCCAGTACAAAACTAGCACTAGATAAAGTCCAAATCTTTGGATTGATATATTGTTAGACCATAGGGTTTAAATTTAAATGATGCAAGCCCTTACACTAAAAACTATACCTCAATTATGAACTGAAAAACTGCTTACTGTTCAAATTGCCTGGTGACTGCAGAACTAAGAATATGTTGTCAACTTCCCATCTTGATAATCTCATTTTTGGAATTTTCTTGAGGAGATACAGATAAATTGTAACAGCTAACCCTGTATGAAAGTTTACAATCTATAAAAATGGTTTATTTTGCAATTAGGAGTCATGCATTTCAGTCAAAGAATTATTTGAGTAGTTAAGTAAGATGAGGAACTTCTGCACCAAAAATTAGTCAATTTATTTTGCTTTTTGCCTAATAAACAGAAATTTCTACCTGACTATTTCTGTATATCCTGAGAATGAATATAGTGTGATTGTGGGCTGCTTGAACAGCATCCTAGAGACATAAAAAGCAGTGTTAAGTGTTTGGTATTTCAAAAAGCCTCGCAGCGACTCTATCTCTACCTAAAATTATATACAACGATGATTTCACTGTCTAATACATTTAGATGCAATAAATGTAAATAAACGCTTGTTTCATAAATATGCCCAAAGAAATATTATAAACAATTATATACATAACATTATTTCAGATCTTAATAAAGTATTTGAGCTCTAAATATTTTTAAGAGTTAAAATATTTTTCCTTTAATCAATGTATTATTGCTGGCTTTCTGATTTGTTTCTATTAATATTTTAATGTTGAAAGAATCAGGATCAGGAGGAAAAAAGCACTCAGCTGCCTTGGTACAACACAGTTTGTCCACATGGTGGAGCCATGCGGCTAGATCCTAGAGTCTCTTGCTTTATTATACTCATTGTGAAACAATTAACGGCAAACTCAACCAACCAAAATTCCTACATGCAGTTTTGTCCGGTAATCTCTCACTGTGCCCAATGCAGGCTCATTCCAGCCAGTGGGTCTCCAACCTTGGCTGTGCACTAGCATCACCCGGGCAGTTTTCAAAAGGCCCTTCCTGGGCTCCTTAACTCAGGGGAACAGAATCTTTCAATGGGACCAATTTTAAAAATCCACAAGTAGATCTATAATAAAATAGATGCTGCAAACATTATTATTTTAAATGCTTTTTAAAAAGTTAAATCTAATTGCATCATATTTTTGGAATAACCATTGGTTGGCTCCCCATTTACTCCACAATGTAACCACCCTCTTTCACACGGTGAACAAACTGTAATGCCTGACCATTTCCTTTTTCCTGTCCTCACCACCAGCTCCTATTCCAGTCTGTGCAGACTTAGCCTACAGAATTGCTGTCAGGTTTCTAAACTCAGCAGACTTTTCCACACTTTTAAGCTTGTACTTATATGCCCAACAATGTAGGTAATAATATTTATTGAATGACAAAATGAATAATGTCAACTGGCTTCCTCCTATTTAGGCCAGGGATATTTATTCTGTCAAACACTTAACGAATTATTGCTTACCTTCCAGTGTGGTTGGAATACAAAATGTGGCATCTGATCAGCAGCAAATTTGGCATATATCTTAAAGACTCTGTCTTCTGCCAGCTGACTCAGTTTAGAGGCAACGTTTGAAACTTTCTTGAGAACAGCTGCTTCTCCATTGTCTCTTTTATCCCCTAAATTTCTTCACTCT
Organism: Bramus lutescens; assembly: GCA_001685075.1. Taxonomy (NCBI): domain Eukaryota; kingdom Metazoa; phylum Chordata; class Mammalia; order Rodentia; family Cricetidae; genus Bramus; species Bramus lutescens. The sequence goes on from LOEQ01008004.1 coordinate 13,066, forward strand.
AACATTAGTGTTTAAAGCAACAGAATAGTGAGTAATACTCCACGATGCTTTCTGAATATGTGCAGCTTTGGAAAGCCATTCAGGAACTTTTGCTCTGACAGATAGTAGATCTCATCCTAGAAATGATGTCAGTGTTACTGAACTTTATCATTGAGGTCGAATCTCCCTCCCTGCAACACACACATAATGAGGACTGATATCAAACAAAAGGCTCCATGCCGGGCAAGTGCTCTAACACCCAGCTTCACACTCTACCCTTTAAAAACATTGAAATACCCTGTAAATCAGAGACATAAATCATGACATTTCGGAAAAATTTTAATATAAAATACTAATATATCTTCTTGCTGACATACTGATTAAAAGGCAATAATTACATTTTTCTTGAATAACCAGGTCAGGAAGGTAAAACTGCCTAAGGTCCAGAAAAATCATGTGGCCTTCATTTCAGACAAACAAGATATATTATAATTCTCTAAAGATACAGAAACTGATAGAATGAAATATATATGTATGTATATATATACACATATTTCATTCTATTAGTTCTATTTATAGGACTACCTTTTAATGCAGGCATGTCTTGACATTGTTTGAATAAACAGATGTCAATACTAGAACAAAATAATAATGTTCTGTCATGCTCACATATATAGTCTTCATAATAAGTCTTGTATAATGGCTTCTGGTGAATGAGTTTGCTGAAGTTTTCAAGTTCTTGAAAATACACATTTCTGAAAATATTAACCATTTTTAAGAGTTCACATTTAGAGGAACATCTGTGATGCTGAAATCCATGAAGAGAATATGGACGACATTTATGTACAATAATAATCAAGGGGTTTTGCCTTCAAATATGCTGCTGAATCAATCAGTGTTTCTGTGATGTTGACTAGGCTTAATATGATTCTTTACTAAAGACAATAAGGACTAATGAATTCTATTTACTTGTTCTTTTCATATTTTGAGATAGGTTCTCACGATGCTTAAGCTGACTTTAAACTCATTGTGTAGCTGATTAAGATTTTGAACTCCTGATCCTCCTGCCTAAAGCTTCAAGGTGCTGGGAATTTCATTTCTTTTGTTGACTATATTAGGAAATTCATATTTGATGATAACAATATGTAGTAATGAGGGGAGCGGGCCCTGCTTTTCGTCTGGCCCAGCTCCCACACGGCTAGCTTATACCCCGAAATAACAACACACAAATTGTATTTNTTCTGTTCTGTCTACTCCACCCACCTAAGGGCTGGCCTATCAAAGGGGCCAAGGCAGTTTCTTTATTAACCAATGAAAGTAACACATAGACAGATGACCCTCCTACATCAACAATATTTTATGGTTGATGATCCTTGAAAATTGGGATATGTGCAGGATGTGTTTTGACTATATAGATCAAGTATATATGTATTTGAACCTCAGTGTCATGCTCATAAAGAGTAAAGAGCTTTTAGACATGTGGGTCTGGCTTCCTAGTTGGCATTTAAATTGCACACTTGGACAAGATTTCACCTTTTTTCTTTATAAAATATAAACTAAAAATACTGACACAGCTACTACATAACTTTAAATGAAAAGGGGTTTACAATTGTTTAATATACTGTTGATAGATTTTGCTTTTTTTTTCTTTCTTTGTGGTCCCCTTTTTACTTCTGGAATTAGCATCCTATCTTTAGTAATGGTTGCTGATCATAGAACACTGTAATGTGGTATGTGTAAGGCAGATTTAGAGTGTCAGCTCTACTTGCAATATGTCCAGATTGTTAGTGTTTCCAGAATGTTAGAAGATGATAGGAGACTTCTAGATCAAAGACAAGGGACTTATTTTCTCATAGCACAGCAGACAACAGTGAGCACCAGGATATTTGCACGATTCTCCTCGTCAAGTCTCTGAGACAGGCCAAACAGATACCTACACATACAGTGGTCTGCTGGAGAGGATCCACAGACCAAGGGCTCAGTGACTAGTTACAGAAATTACTTGACATCAGGGTTTATATAAGTTTTACAATCTGACACAGAGCAAGACCATGCAGGACATGGCAGATATTCCCAAGAGTGCCCAGGTATTGCCGCTTCCTCTTCATTCTAGGAATCATCTCTTTATATTCTTTTTTATTATTAAATACATTATTTCTGGTGATTTTCTCATCTCTCACTGAAATAAGAAGGCTTTATCCAAGGTGATTACTCAAAATATATGGCTGGCTATAAGCTACATATTCTGAAAATTTAGATCTGACCCCGCAGTTTGCTTCCTTAGTTCTCATTATTCACTTCCTCTTGACTTTGCATTGTCCATAGTTCCTCCAGGATTAATGGTGTCCAAAGACTCCCTTAACATTGCAGCTATTTTTTCTTGTTAAACACAAATATAAGATTTACCCAGCCAGTGCAGAAAATATGAACATGTAATTTTCTACTAGTATTAAATTTACCATTTGGAATTTTACAGCATTGACATAGGACTACACCCATTCCACTCCTATCTTTTCCTTTTTTAAAATGTAGGGTTTCTTTTAGAATTTCATATGTGGCTATTGTATTTTCATCATTTCCATCCCTTTCTCTCCCCCAAGTTCAACTACTTTCCTGTTCCTTCCACTCCTTAAATTCATGACCTCTTGTTTATTTATTACTGTCATATATACATATGTATATATCACGTATGTATGTGTGTATGTATGTGTATATGTATGTATGAACTTATCAAATCCATCTGGTGTTGCTCAGATGTACATGTGTTTAGGACTAACTGGGATTGGCTAACTTTTCAGCGGCTCATCCCTAAAGAGAACTGATTCTTCTGCTCTCAATGCCATTATTTCCTGTAGCTATTTGTCCTAAAGATAAAAGTGTGACACTATTGTGCTATTTGGGGTGTCTTACCAGGCCAGGCATGGTTGTGATTCGTAGGCTGTACAGATGGGTAGGACCATTGATTGCCTTTCTCCCTTGGCAACTTGTATATCATCCTCAGATATGGTGCGGATTAGTTCCAGATACGGTCCACCTTGATTCTTCCAAGTCCTAGATCCAAAGTATGAGATATTTTCAGCAACAGGATCTTACCTTCAAGTTCTGAGAGGCAATCAATAGCAAAGATATGATGGATATTCCTGGTTGACTACACCTGGAATTAACTGAAATCCAAAAATGAAGCCATACACCTGTAAGGGATTTTTGCTTACTTTGAAGCAGGAAGATTGACTTATAATCTGGATCTTTGAAGTAGAAAGCCCAACCTTTAATCTGGATCTTGAGATGGGAAGACACACCTTTAATCCAGATCTTTAGAACAGGCAAAATCCACCTCTAATTTGGATCATGTTTTCTTCTGGAAAGCCTATGTAAAGACACCGAAAAAGAAAGATTTTTTTCTTTGCTTACTTGCTTTCGTCTTGCTAACAAGTCCATTCCTTCACTGACACTAAAGCTTAATTTTTGGAGATTCTGGCATATACTAAAGATAAGCTGAGCCATCCAGATTCATAACTGAATAACTACTGGATTCTTGAACCTTGCATTCATAGGCAGCCATTGTTGGATTTTGTGGACCACAGCCTGTAGGTCATTCTAATAAACTTTGTGTGTGTGTTTATATTCATATATATGAAATATAACATATATGAGTATATTTTCACTATGTGTGTGTGTTCTGTTACTTTCTTGTGCTTGGCACTGAGATTTTTGTTAGTTTATGGCTCCTGGAAGAGCATTATCACTGTGTGTCACAATGCCATTTACACTCACACATATAAGCATTTTTACTTATACTTATAAAATAATATATTACGTTTACTATGACATTTTCAAACACATTTAGTGTTATTTATCTTCCCTTCCTTCCCCTTTTGTATTACTCTCCCCATTCCCAGTTAAATTCCCACCTCCCATTGTTTGTTACATTTTCCCATTCATATCACCTGTGTCCTGCTATCCCTTTCTCTAAAGCTGCTTCAGCCCATGGTGCCTTTCCACTTTGTTAGCATCTGTGATTGCATCAAATTATACAATAAAACCTAGAACTTCAGAGCTAGGACATATGAAAAAGAGGGAATATCTAATAGGTGCCTTTCTAGGTCTGGGCTACCTTACTCAATACAATATATCTTTAGGACAAAATCACTATATTTCTAAAACGTTATTGCTTTAAACTGCGAATGTCTCTCTTCTACATATTGTTACTATAAAAATAGGGAATATATTTAGGCTATAGTACAAAAGGAGAAAAAATGATCAATAAGTTCAAAACGTCTATTCCAGAAGCTCTTTACAACAGGTTTATCAAGGCAAGGGTGAATATCGGTGCAAAACTCTTATAATATATGAATGTGACCATACCCAAAGGACCACCTGATAAATTGTATGGAGACTGTAGAAGGATAGGTGATTGTCCTAATGGTCAGTAGTTAAGAATACATGGACTAAAGTCCATTAAACCAAAGGTGAAACTGTAGTTAGCACTGAGATGAAAGATAGATATATACATAGATCAAGTCCAGTGTCTAGGAGATTCTTTATAGCTCAGAGTTCTAAATTTCTTATAATAATGACAGAGTCAACCCATCTGTTGCTTGTTAGTGCCATTCTGAAATGTCTCTCAGTCTTCTGTTATCTACAGATGAAAATGATATGCTAACCACTAGAAGAAATCCACTCTCTAATCTCTCCTAGAACAGAAAATCTGCTAGCACATTACAGAACAATATTTCACCAACGTGAGTCCTATAGTCTCTTATGCATTGGACTGACCTTGTGCCCTGGAGGGAGATTGGAAGACTTCACCTAAGTGGAGAAATGGACAACAAAGCAAAGGGTTGATTTGAACTTGTAGACTTAAACTTTTTACACTAAGCTCTACTTCTTTCAAACCTCATTACACTTAGAGTTACACATTAATTGAAAAAGTTTCTTTTAATCTGCTAATATTTACCCAATATTTTGATACTGTATTTTATTCAAGAAAACAAAGAATTTCCTGTGATTGAGATGAGACCTGACATGTGATTCAACTCAACACAAAGTATCTTAGCTAGGGTTTCTAGTGCTATTAAGAGACTCTATGACCAGGACAACTCTTATAAAGGAAAACATTGAATTGGGTTGGCTGGTTTACAGTTCAGAGGTTTGGGCCATTATCATCATGGCAGGGAGCATGGCAGCATGCAGGTAGACATGGTGCTGGCTACATCTTGATCAGAAGGGTATAGGAAGTAGACTGAGACATTGGGTGGTATCAAGCATATGTGACACTTCAAAGCCTGCCTCCACAGTGAAACATTTCCTCCAATAAGACTGACCACACCTATGCCAACAAAGCCACACCTCCTAATAGTGCCATGTCCTTTGGGGGCATTTTCTTTCACATCACCACAGGAAGTGTTCCAGTTTTCACTCCTGTTTAAATACATGTATTTCTTGACTTTTCTAGCTTTGAATGCATGATACACATAACCTGCACTTGCTAATTAGTGTTTATAGTTTATGAGTTTATATAATTCTTTTAAGGGGGTTGGGAGATTGGGGTTGACAGAGGGTTTTTCCATGTACCCTAGTTTTTAACCTTACTCTGTAGGCTGAACTAGTCTGGAACTTAGAGATCTGCCTGCCTCTGCCTCCTGAGTGCATGTATTAAAGGCATGCTCTAACATCTGGCTTACAATTCTTAGTCTGTTAAACTATTAGATCAATGTGTATTTTAATAATAGTTCTTTTGTAATAATGTTTTACTTTCTCATCCTAAAAGCTTAAGGAAATGGAATATAGGCTTACAAATAGCTGCTGTAGAAGTTGAGGAAACTAAGGTGAATAACTGAAGGCTGTCCAGGGTTACATGTTTGGTGTCAAAGCCATGAACAGAACCAGGCTCAACGGATTCCTCATCTGATGCTCTTGTGCTTTGATACCACCCCAAGCACACCTGCCATGATAAAGATAGTATTTATTCTGGGTCTCTTTTCATAGTCACATCTCAGGAAAGATAACATGTCATTTTTTTTGATGCCTCTACTGCTTCAAGGGAATATAACTTTAATATTCAGTTGTGAATATTAAATACATTGATTAAACATGATATATGACAAGAAATCTATATCCTGCATTCAAATTTATACTGTTATTCAACATCCTGATGTGTGTGTCAATTCAGAGAATACAATGGATCACTTTTTAACTACCCAAGTCTCATAGTTTTTAGGACTGTAGGCAGGAAGCTCCTGTAGCTTGTCAAACTTGATGCCCCCATGCCCCTTTATTAATCTTTAGCAAAGAACAAAAAGTACTACTGCCCTTATATGGTTGGTAACTGATAAGCAGACATCTGCTCCACAATTTCAAAAGAACTGATGCTGTCACAACCTGCCCCCAGGGTTCCAGCAGGGATTCCTGACATTCTACATGAGACTCCCATAAAGTGATAGGTTCATTACGATCTCTCAGACTTTATACAGCTAGGTGAACAGCTCTGAACAGTGCATTCTGGAGTTGTGAAAAATTGAAGTGATTCTTTTTTGCCCATCATTAATCATTAGTAAACCACTTGCTTATGTTCATTTGTGCTCAAACCAAATTTTGTCCTTCAAAAAAACTGCAAATGAACACTGTTCACCTTTGTCTTAAAAAAACTTAAAAGCATTGGTTTTACTGGGGTACATATTGTAAAAATATCTAAGGCTGTAACAAATTTTTTTGTGATTATATCCATTTATCTATAGAGGGCTGATGGAAAATCTAGGAACAGAACTTCAACTTCACACACTATTCTTTTCTAATTCTTTTTGTCCTTCATTTTCTTATTATAACAGATCAAGTTTAAAAATGTTTTCACAGTATCTTATGTAGCACAAGGATTAAGAAAAATGGAAGGTATTGACATACTTTAGAAAAGTATTGTGGTGGGCTAGAGAGATGGCTCAGAGGTTAAGAGCACTGGCTGCTCTTCCAAAGGTCC
>LOEQ01008004.1:20087-32647 GCA_001685075.1 Bramus lutescens
ACACACAAACAGAATATTGTATACATAATAAAAATAAATATTTTTTTTAAAAATAAATATTTTTTAAAAAAGAAAAATATTGTGGTAAGGTCTTGGACTTTAGAGATGATTCAGTGTGTAAAAGTGCTTGCCAATGCAAATTCAATGACCTGAGTTTCAATTCTTGGAGCCCTCATGAATGTAGGAAAGAACTGATATCACAAAGTTGTCCTCTAACCCACGTGCATGCCATGGCACGTTCTCTCTCTCTCTCTCTCTCTCTCTCTCTCTCTCTCTCTCACACACACACACACACACACCTACATGTACATTTATCACATACATAAAGAGATAACAAAACTTAAATAGAAAGCAAAACCTAAACCCACAAACAAACTAATAGAAAGGACATGTGTGTTTCTTTTAAATTGTGATTTATGCATTTTAAATTAATTCAGGGAAATGATGATACCTATAAAATACCTCTGTATATGGTATGTTTGATAAAGCGTTGCAGGCCCAATATGGTCATACTCCTACTGTGGCAGCGAAACCATTAAAACCAATTAGAAATTGGTATCAAAGAAGTTAAGAAAATTGAAAGGGAGAGTGAACGTCCAATGTGTACATTAGGTATTACTTTCACTGTGCTAAGAGAAAGTATCCCAGAATTTGTACAGACTCTGAATAGCCTGGTAGAGAATGATTTATTTCTCCCCCCTTTTAAAACAGTAATATATAAGCAAAAGATCTTAAGATAAAAATACCTAGACTAAGTATTGTGAGGCAAAAATATCTTCCCAAATCTCATTGAGTTTATTTTCTGTTGGCCATTTACTACTGGTCATTGGTCTACCCTTAAGTGTAGTTTTTCTATCCAGGGAGACTCCATTGGAGAAAGCTATCTTTTCCTTTGTGAGTAGTTGTCAACTGGAGATAGCTTCTGGATATGTGGTGGGGCTTGTGTTCACCTCTCTCGGTGATGGGACCGCATCTGACTTATACCTATGTAGACCCCTTGTTTTGTGCCAAAGTCTTTTTGTGTTCATACATGCATCAGTGCTATTGTGTCTAGAAGGCCTCATTTCCTTGGTGTATTCCATTCCCACTGGCTCTTACAATCTTTTTGCCTCTCTTCTGCAAAGTTCTCTGAGTCCTGAGGGGAGGGACATGATAGAGGCAGTCTAAGAATGAGTGTTCTAAGGTCTCTCTCTGCACCTTGTCTAGCTATGGGTGTCTGTATTTGTTCCCATACATTGCAGGAGGAAGCTTCTCTGGTGAGTAATGAGCAAGATGTTGATCTATGAGTATAACAGAATGCTATGAGGAGTCATTTTATTTGTTCATCCTTTAGCAGAAGAGTAATATTTGGTTTTCTCCTAAGACCTATTTAGTCCCAGGTTCTTGGCTACCCAGACAGTGCCCATCTCATGAGGGCCTAAATTTCAGATAGTAGTTGGTTACTCCCACAATGTTTGTATCACTATTGCACCAGTGTATCTTTTAAGAAGGTCAGCATTATAGATCAAAAGCTTTGTAGAAGTGTTGGTTTTTACCATTCATCTTTGGTAGGTAGAGTGCTTTTTCTTATACCCTGAACAGTTGTCTGTAGGAGTGAAGGCTATAGATAGGCACCATCTTGGCTTCTCTACATTCAGTAAGTTATGCAAGTGCTGTCTTTAGCAAGTAGGCCGTACCACCAATTTGTGGTGTGCAATAGGCTTGGCAATCGTTTGGTTGTATGGGGGTTTCTTCTTCCCCATTCTATTAAAATATAGATTCTTTTCTTATACAATATACCCTGATAATGGTTTCCCCTCTTCTTCTCCTCCAAATTCCTTCCATCTCCCTTCCCTTCCAGAACCACTTCCTTCTTGTCTTTCATTAGAAAAAGGTGGGATTCTCAGAGGTAACAACAAACATAACAAAATAAACCATGACACTAAAGTTGAACAAGGCAAATCAGCAAAAGGAAAGGAAACCCAAGAGAAGGCCCAAGAATCAGAGAACCACTTTCCCATACACTCAGGAGTTCCATAAAAGTACTGAACTGAGCTGGGCAGTGGTGGCACACGCCTTTAATCCCAGCACTTGGGAGGCAGAGGCAGGCAGATCTCTGTGAGTTCGAGGTCAGCCTGGTCTACAAGAACTAGTTCCAGGACAAGCTCTAAAAAATAGTACAGTTTAACCCTGTCTCGAAAAACCAAAAAAAAAAAAAACAAAAACCCTAAACTGAAAGCTGTAATAGTAATATATACACAGAGGACCTAGTGCAGACCCATGCCAGCCCCGAGCTTGCTGCTTCAGTCTCTCTGAGTTCATATGACCTTTGCTCAATTGTTTTAGAGGGACTTGTTCTCCTGGTATCCTTCATCTTCTCTGGCTCTTACACTCATTCTGTCTCTTCTTCCATGGGTTTCCCTGAGCTCTGAGGGATGGGACATCTCCTTCAGAGCAATGTGTCACAAGGTCTCTCTCTCTCTCTCTGCATAATGTCTGCTGTGGGTCTCTGTATTTGTTGTCATCTGCTGCAGGAGGAAGCATCTCAGATTGTGACTGAATAAGGCACTGATCTATGAGTATGGCAGAATATTATTAGGAATCATTTTATTGTGACTTTTCTTTTGTTAGAACAGTAATATTTGGCTTTAATATAGGTCTCTGGGCTATCCAGTCTCTGATTCTTGGTCACCCAAGTAGTGTTGGGTATAGATTCCATCTTGTGGAGTGGACCTTAAGTCAAATCAGACATTGTTTGGTTATTTGTACAAGCTTTGTGCCACAATTGACCCAGCATATTTTACATGCATGACAGATTGTACATCGAAGGTTTTGTGGCTAAGTTCTTGTTTATGTTTCCACTTAGGTAGCATGCACAGTACCTACCCAAATGAAGGCACTAGAGCATAGTGGTGAGAATTCGATTTAGGCACCAGCTTGACCTCTCCATGTTCAATGAGTTGTGTAGGTGTTGTCTTTAGCAATGGAGTCTTGCTGTCAGTTAGTGGAGATCAATCTTTTCTTTTGATAACAGTCTGTATTGTTGATGAGTTTCCATAGGACCTCTTTGGCAAACTACTCAATTGGATGTAACTGAATCACAGTACTGGAAGATCCCTCATTATTTGAATATTTCATTAGGATTGCCTTCATGCATTTTAAGAAGTTTCTACTACATTAGGATTCCACACCACTCCTCAAATGCCCTCAATTCTAGCTGTTTCTCCCTGAATTCCCTCCCTCAATCCCATCTCCCCTTCCCCTTGCCTCTGACATTCCTATGCCCCACCTGCCCACTATCTACTCAGAAACTGTTTTCTATTTCCCCCTCCTGGGGGAGATCTATGTCTCCCCAGTCCCTTCCTCTGGACCCCTTTGGCCAACAACTTGTTTAGATATAACTCATTCCTGACACTGGATGTGCAATTTGGTAGTGAAAAATATCCAATAGGGGCTTGTGTCCTTGCTATTGCTATTTCTTGATTCAAGTTTAGATTTCTTTCATATATATATATAATATATATATATTATATATATATAAGCTTTTACTTAATTAGACCCCTCAACAGGCCATTTAGTGGTGGTCCTTCACCATATTCCCTCCATTATCCCTTCCACCATTCACCCCCACATCCATCCATAACTAGATACTTCACTTTCTTAGGGCTAGCTTTTCCTCCTCCCTAGTCCTTTCCTCTATATTTAACTTCTGTAGTTATATGGATTGTAGCTTGCTTATCATTATAAGTTAATATCCACTTATAAGAAAATGCATACTATATTTGTCTGGGATGCAGGTTACCTCACTTGGGATGATTTTTTAGGTATATCCATTTACCTGAAAGTTTCATGATTTAGTTTTTAACAACTGAGTAATATTCAATTATGCAAATGTACATTTTCTTTATTCATTTATCATTGATGAACATCTAGGTTGTTTCCAATTTCTGGCTATTATGAATAGAGCAGCAATGAACATGGTTGAACACATATCTCTGTAGCAGTACATAGAGTTCTTTGAGTATATGCTCAAGAATATATTTGGATATTGAGGTAGGTCTATTTCTAGCATCCTGAGAAATGAAATTGTTATAATCTCTCTCTCTCTCTCTCTCTCTCTCTTTCTCTCTCTCCTTCTCTTTCTCTCCTTTCTTTTTTGTTTCTTTGCCTTTTTGGAGATGACTTCTCTGTGTATCTCTGTTTTCTAACCATGATCTACCTGCAGATTGCAAATGTTTCTCTTTATCTATAACCACATATGATGTTAGAATCTCTCTTTTTTATCCACAAATGTTACTCTTACTTTACAATCTTCATGTCTTCCTCACAGGAAATATATTCTATCAAGAGTAATTAGAACAGTTCCATAGGAGTTCAAGAAAAATTTATTCAACTTAATATTCACATGTACATCTTATATAAAATATAGAATGAGTGTGGCCTTGGCAATCTGGATTTCCAGAAGTATCCCCAATGATGTGTGCTTACTGTAAGTGTTCATTGATTAGAGTCACTCCCCAAACACCCTACCCTGGACAAATAATATCCAAAATTAGAAAAGAATAAATCTATATGGAAAAAGAGAGCTGATTTCCTTTCTTACAATTTTCAAAGCTATCATTATTCAGAACTTTCCCAGTTGTATTGGTTCTGTTCATTTACTCCCTCAGTTTTATATTGAGTTCCCCAAACTAATGTATATTGATCTGGTTTACTTTCCATCACCACGAATAAGAGCAATATGAGGAAGAAAAGACTCATTTGCTCTATATATCCAGATGCACATCCACAGTGAATATCTGTGGGAAATCGACAGGAATTTAAGCAGGAACCCGGAGTCAGGAACAGAAGCAGAATCATACAGGGGATCTCTTTACTGGCTTGCTATTCAGGCTCACATTCATCTGCCTTTCTTATATCTCAATGGACTATTTATCAAGGGGTGGTACTTCCCATAGTAGGCTGCCCTTCCACATCAGTCATCAATCAAGAAAATTCTCCACAGGTTTTCCCACATGCCAGTCTGGTAGAGGTATTGTCTCAGTTGAGGTTTCCTCTTCCTCTTCCCCTTCCCACATGACCATAAATGGTCATTAAACTGACAAAAAAAATTAAGAAGCACAATTTTAAATTTAAAAAGTCAGTTGTTTCTTTAGCTGTAAGCAATCAAACCAAAGTGCAGAATGTGTTGCTGTTAAAAAATGTCACTGTCTTCTTTTCTGGGCATGGACATGGACTGAGAGAAAGGTTTGTTTCTTCTAGTTAACAATTGTAAACCTTTCTTTTTCTTAAGCTATGTATATGAGGATAATACTGTAATGTATGAATGTAAGAAAATAAAGCTGCCCTGTGTGCTTAAGAGCATAAAATATGCATTAGACTTTATACTGAATTTCAGATATGAAACAAGCACTTTCTAAACACAACTGTAGCAGGAGTAGAGCAATTATATTGATTTATTAAACACTGAACTTATGTTTAATTTTTAAAATAATAAGAACAAAGAAGTAATACGTTGAGACTTAAAAAGCCCAAGTTGTCTGAAAATCTCTGAAGTTGAAGAGTACTTATTTTTCTATTCTTTCTTACTTTTTATAGAAATATTACCCTTTAATTTATTTAATTTTTGACATGCAAAACATGGAAAGAGCAAGAACATTGACTAGCTGACAAATGTCAGGGCAAAAATAAGATGTAATTATAGCTTCAGATGCTGTCTAAATTCCCCATAGCAAGTAACACAAGTCTCTGCTATCAGGGCCAAATAAAACCTAAATTCATACTTGGGCAAAAGATGAAGAATAACCTTGATGTTATATCACCAATCACACCTTTGAGAATTTAAGAAAAATACAGCTAAATTTGAGAATTTCATCATTTTTAAAATTCTAGAAGCAAATAAGATGTAAAGTATAAAATTTTCACTAAGGTAGTCATTTTAGAAAAGTGTATTTCTATCAGGGCTTGGTGTAACTGTACATCCTTTATCATCTTTTTTCCTCCTGGAATTAATGTGCTATTTTTGTGAAAAACTCTTGCCCTTTAAGGGATTGATATTATGACTACATTTACTTTTGAGTGTTTTTCAAACAAGCTTCTAAAAATATTTCAGCTTTCTGACCTAGTGTTTTTAACATCTACAGAGCTGCTTTTTTAAATGGTCTGGGCTTATTTATCAGTTGGAATGCTTTCAGTTTCTGGTACAAGGTAAGTCATAAGCAAACCTTGGAAAAATAATTTAAAGACTAAAATCAAATATATTTAAAATCTTTTAAGTTGTTCATTAATGTGGGTGACTAGTACATGTTAATTACCTAAGAAATGTTTTCACATAATTCTAATTTCAATAACTACTATGCTTGACAATTGATTTATGCCCCAAACATATATGTGAAATAATAGTTTTCAGTCCAGGTATTGTCTAAGCAAAGGCCCCATGGTTAGACATACCTCCAGGCAAACCAGGGACATTAGTGGGGGACTTAGCACAGTTTTTCTTCTTAACATTTTATTTTGAAAAAAAAATCAATCCAATATATTATCCCTAGAATAATAAGTCAACCCTAATGCCCCTTGTAACACTGGACTAGCTGTTTACATTATTATTAATCTTTCATTATTCTGAGGCATTCACAAAAACTTGCTTTCAAATTAAACTGTGAATTTTTTTCCCTCACTATTTCTGAATTTATCTCCTAATAACAAAGACATTCTTCTGTATGAGAAAAGTCTGATCATCTCAGGAAATTTACTGATGATAACACATTATAATGAAGGGTGCAGTCTATATTCAGATCCCCACTTGCCCTCCTTATGTTCTTCACAGACGTACATCTAAAAATCAGGATCTGGGCAAAGATCTTTCAATGTGTAAACTTGCCTTCTTTTATTTTTCCTTTAAGTACAAAAGTGTTTATTGCATTGCTTATAGATACAGAATTCTACAAGGTAGCTCCTTTACTTTTACTTTCAACCTTAAAATTTGTCATCTTTAATTTGACATAAATACATTACCATAATTACTACTCTGTGATGAAGATTAATTATAGACTAATATCAATTATGCATTTCTTTATATTTTTGATTTCTATTTCACCATCTAAAAATATTGAGAAAATTTGTTTGTTTCTGATGCACAACATATTTTGGGATATGCACATATTATTGACAACTCAATAGATCTAATTGGCATGTCTTACACTACATATATATCATTTTTTCTTTTATTGAAAATAGTTACAATAGGTTTTTCTTATACTATGTTCTGATTATGGTGGCTTCTCTCTCTACTTCTCCTAGTTCCTTTCAACTCCTTTCCCATCTGGATCCACCCCTAATCTGTCTCTCATTAGAAAACAAATAGACATCTAAGAAAATAATAAAATAAAGTATAATAACCTAAAACAAAAACAAAAATATTGGAAAAGAACAAAAACAAACAAAAGAGCCCAAGAAAAGGTGCAAAGAACAGATATAGATGCAGAGAAACACTCAGGAATCCCACAAAACCACAAAACCAGAAGCCATAACATATATGCAAAGGACCTGTGGGATAAATTAATTAATTAACTAATTAATTAATAAGTTTAAATTAAGAGAGAGAGAGAACAAAACAGCAAAATCCTGGTGCAACATTATGAGACAATGAACCTGCAAATTTGTTGGTGAGTTAGTTTTCTGTTGGCCATCTACTGCTGGCATACAGTCTACCCTAAGAATAGTTTGTTTGCAAAGTGAGATCCCATTGGGAAAAACTAAATTTTCATTTGCAAATGGAGATAGCTTCTGGGTGTCCACTTCTCCTTTCAGCACTAGGCCCCCATCTGATGCAATCTGTCCAGGCCCTATGCATGCTGTGGCAGTCTCTGTGCATGTATATGTGTGTCAAAAATCTTGTTGACTTAGAGGACTTTTATTCTTTGCACCCTCCATCCCATCTGACTCTTCAACTCTTCCTGCTTCCTCTTCTTCAGAGTTCTCTGAGCTCTGAGTACAGTGATATGATGGAGGCTCTGTCTCCCTGTTATTTGGTGATTTTATTTAGATTGCCTTCATATGTGTATATATCTTGGGACATGTCTACTGTATTAGGTTTCCACACTACCCCTCAAATGACCCTTACTTTTATCTGTGCCTTCTCCATATTACCTCCATTATCTCACCACCCTACTTGTTCCTCTCATTATACCTCTGCACCCTATCCATTTATAACTGTCTATTCTATTTCCTTCTCCTAGAGAGACCTATCCCTCTCCCTATTCCCTTCCACAATATGTAGCCTCTGTGGTTCAGATGATTGTAGTTTGCTTATTGTAGCTTAGACTTAACAGCTAATATTCATATATAAGAGAATTCATCTTGTGTTTTTCTGGGTATGGGCTATTTCACTTGGGATATTTTTCTTGTTTCACATTTTTGCCTGTGAATTTCATGATTTCTAATGTTTCACAACTGAGTAAAATTCCATTGTGGAAATGTAACAGATTCTCTTTTGCTGATGGACATAAACATTTTTCCCCAATTTCTGGCTATTATGAATAGTAGAGCTGCAATGAACATGGGTGAGCAAACACCTCAGTGGTAGATAGATATTGTCCGGGAGTAGTATAGCTGAATCTTGAGTGCTGTAGAAAGACCTGCAGCTTGTGATTACTTGCCTACTGGGGAATGGCCTCTTATACTATATACACGGACGTAGAACTTGCATCTGCCCCCTTTTTTCTTTCCTCTTTTTTGCTGGCTGCTCGTTTGGATTGTGGGATTCAACCAGTCAAGCAGAGGACTCTGATTTGTGAGTTTACCCCTAAATAAATAACTATTTCTCATTTCTGACCTAGTGTAGAATTTCTTTCAAGCATCCGTTCATCACTTGGTTCATTCCAGACTTGCATTACTTGGTTTCTTGGTGCCCATGTGGATTTAAACTCCATGCCCAAGTTTTTTTTTTTTTTCTTCGTCAAAGCAGAGTTTGCTACATTTCCCAGGCGTGTACACAACTGCACCTCCTTCACCCCCAGGGCCATTCCTGCCACCATTGATTTGCTTCTAGTCACGACTCTGCAACCACACCATCTTCTGGACAATATAGATTGCTGTTTTCCAGATAGTATAATCAGGTAACAAGTAAAATCGTTATGGCAGATTTCATTAGAAATGCAACCTTTAGTACCTTTTTTCCCCCTAATACTATGGATGGTATTATGCGAGGCTGATATGACTATGGGAATACCTCAATTTATTGATTACTAGGTTTCAGTTTTCTTCTCCATATTCTATCATTAAGGAAGGATATGGCACTCTTAGGAATGATACAGTCTTTGCAAACTAATAATGAACAGCTAGTTTACAGGATTAACATAATCAAAAATCAGAGGTTATCTGAACAAGTTAATACTCTGACAGACAGAATTAAATCCATATATAAGGGTACTAGGAAGTTATCTGAAAGAATTAATATCTCAAAGAATTTGACAATCAAAAGTTATCGAAAAGTTATAATAAATTAAGAGAAAAACTATATCTCTAAGATGGCAATCTACATGATATTCAAGTAAAGTCCAAGGAGGAGATGTTATCTTTAAAGGATAAAATTCAAACTTTGGAATCACAGGTGCAGTCTGAGGACCAGAGAATAAGTACCTTGATGAAGTCATTAGAAATATATACAGGCCAGGAGATTCAGGCTTTACAAAAGACAGTAATACAGAGATTTTAAATGATTGAGGAAATTATTGGAGCTGATGAACAGGAAAAGAAGTCAGGAGGACAGGATACAACATCACCAGTGGCTGTCAGAAATGGCTTACCCAGGGTTTTAGCAATCTGCCCTGTAATTTACTCTGACAAAGCATCAGCTTCTAAAGGCTCAGAAGGAGCCAAAGAAGGTAGATGGATACCTATAGGAATGAATGACCTAAAAGAAATTACGCAAGCTGTTGTAACTTATGGCTTGCATTCCACATTTATTAAGGAGATGATAAAGACTTGGGCTTTTAACATCAGGGCAACCCCCTAAGACTTTTTTAAAGTTACTTTCAGCAGTCCTGGATGACAGACCTTCCTTGATGTTTAGAATTTATTTCAGAGAAGAGTCCAAAAATATGGAACAATAAGGAAAAGCAAAAGGCCTTGAGATTTCCCAAAATCAAATTCTTGGTGAAGGCCCTTATTCTGACCCACAGATCCATGCCCGTTATGATGAAGAAATCTTGTCCCTGTGCCACAAAGCAGCCTTAAATGCTTGGGACAAGAGTCAAGAACTATGAAAAATAATTGAATCATATACAAGGGTTAGACAGGGGCATAGAGAAACTTTTACTGACTTTTTACAAAGATTAAGTAATGCTGTACAAACAGGAATAACAGACCCTGATATTAGACTTGTATTTTTTTGAATCTCTAGCTTTTGAGAATGCAAACTTAGAATGCAAAAAGATACTTGGGCCTTTAAAGGTTAGATCAGCACCCATGGAGGAATGGATTCTGCATACAATGGATGTTGAGACATTTGACTATAATGCTGAGTATTGGGCAGGAAAAGCAATTTGCAAAGTAATGAGGAGTCATCAAACTGCCAAATGTTTTAATTGTGGTAGAATAGGACATCTGAGAAGGGACTGTAGGCAAGGAATTTCTAGGAATAAGATCTCCTCTGGGAATGGCAAAAATAGGAGACCTTAGCTTTCAGGTTTATGTAGAAGGTGTGACAAAGGCTGACATTGGACCAATGAATACAGGACAACAACAGACAGACAAGGCAACCCGGTACCATTGGGAATCTCCTTAAGGGGCCTCTCACGGGCCCCCAAGCCAAAAGTGGCCCAGTCATTCCCAGTAACTGTGGAGGATATGTCACATCAGGAAAATTTAAAAATCCAGAGCTGTTTGTAAAAGACCATACTGTTCTAAATGATGGCATAAATATGGAAGATAAATCAAAATTTCAAATAGGAAATAAGAAACATATATTCTGGTAAACTTCTATAAATGATCAGAGACCAAAGCTAAGAGTATGCATAAGTGGAATTGTGATTCTTGGCTTGATAGACACAGGAGCAGATGTGAGTATCATCACTGCAGAATCTTTGGCATTCAAATTGGCCTCTTCAAGAAGCATATGTTCAATTACTAGGAATTGGAACCATATCTCATGTTAAACAAAGTATGAGATGGGTTGACTGTATTGAGCCAGAAGGTCAAAGAGAGAAGCTGAGGCCATATGTAGCTGATATTGCATTAAATTTTTGGGGCTGTGATCTGCTACAGCAATGGAATACCCAAATTAACACTCCTGCACTCCCAGGAACTTATAATTCTGGGAAGGATATAATAAGGTATTATGAACAAAGGTCACCAGTCATTCAGGATGTACAAGAACATAAAGCAACTAGCAAACCTTTAGAGGTACCAACAGCCCTACCTTTAAAATGGTTATCTGAGAAGCCAATATGGATTAAGCAGTGACCTCTAGCTGAAGATAAGTTGCAGGCTTTAGAACAACTGTTATGATGTGTTCTTTGTAGAATTTGGAAAATTAAAATATGTACAACACACCATTGACACATATTCAGGCTGATTCAGTAATCACATATTTATTAGAAGTATGGCCATCATGGGTATACCTGCACAAATAAAGACAGATAATGGTCCAGCATATGTCTGTAGGAAAATAAAATGGTTTTTTGTTTATTATAATATATATTTTTGAGTAACAAGTTTATTTTTTCAAAAGGCATATATAGACAATAAACAAAGTANTAGCAAACCTTTAGAGGTACCAACAGCCCTACCTTTAAAATGGTTATCTGAGAAGCCAATATGGATTAAGCAGTGACCTCTAGCTGAAGATAAGTTGCAGGCTTTAGAACAACTGTTATGATGTGTTCTTTGTAGAATTTGGAAAATTAAAATATGTACAACACACCATTGACACATATTCAGGCTGATTCAGTAATCACATATTTATTAGAAGTATGGCCATCATGGGTATACCTGCACAAATAAAGACAGATAATGGTCCAGCATATGTCTGTAGGAAAATAAAATGGTTTTTTGTTTATTATAATATATATTTTTGAGTAACAAGTTTATTTTTTCAAAAGGCATATATAGACAATAAACAAAGTAAACATTTAAAAGGTTGTAACTGCCCTAGACACTGCTCCGTAAGTCTAAACATTTCCTCTTAGTAATCATCATCTTCATTGGAGTCCATTACTTTTCTTCTATTGAATTTAATTGTTGTTTTCTTTTCTGTCTGTTGTCTGACTTTCTCAAGTATTTCTATTAAACCTTGTTCTGACACCTTCTCGCTTAATTGTCCATACCAAGCCATCTGTATAAGGTAGTTCTCTACTGCTTTAGTTTTTTTCAGGCTTTACAAGTGCTAAGTTACTTAACCTGGCCTGGGCTGACTGATCCAGAACTTGGGCTAAGATACTGTTTCTCATTTCTGCTTCCCTTTGCTTTGCTTCCTGTTGGGCTGCACCACCAGGATCCCCGTGCTTGGCCTGCAGCTCAGCTTGTCTCTGCTTCCTCAGCACCTCGAGCTCTTCGTCCTCCATGGCATGGCCATCCCACGT
>LOEQ01008004.1:43036-56362 GCA_001685075.1 Bramus lutescens
CTCCTTATGGAGTTAGTTAGCCATTTGGGCAAGAAACTGCTCTTGCCTGGACTACTTGATGAACTGGACATGCAGGACCTGCAGAGAAATGACTGCTGAGCTTGCCTAAAGGTGAGATAATCCTTCAGGGTTCCTGCTTCATGAAAGAGTCTCCCAGACATTCTGCAGGACATAGAAAAATGTGACTGAAAACTGTCAATATAGGTGGAACTGTATTTGAAATTTCCTGCTTCGTGGAAAAGTCTGCTGGATACTATGGGCCTGTAGGCTAAAGATGGATGCCCCAATGGTACAGAAAGACTTTGGGTGACTGTCTAGGCAGTGAGATATCTCTGTCATTCTAGAGTTTTGGAAGTTGCTTACAATGCACTTCCTGTTTACTTAGGTAATATTATATTCTTATGGAGTCTTTGATGGAGTTGGAGAATTTATAGTTATAGTTGTCCTTAATTATGATAATAGATAAAGTATATATAAATATTGTAACTATAATTCTTACTTGATAGCTGTTTTGTTATATGAAATTTTGCTATGTTAAAGTTAAAAACCTTCCTTTTTAATTTAAACAGAAAAGGGTAGGTGATGTGGGATTCCCCTCTGTATGCTATGAATATCATTGGTTAATAAAGGAACTGCTTTGGGCCTGTAACAGAGCTATAGGCAAACAGAGCTAAGTGGCGAAAACTAAACTGAATGCTGGGAGAAGGGAGATGGCGTCAGGAAGAAGCCATGGAGCTGCTGCCAGAGACAGACATGCTGAAACTTTGCTGGTAGGCCATAACTTTGTGGTAATGCACAGATTATTGTAGATTGGTTAAATTAAGATGTAAGAGTTAGCCAATAAGAAGCTAGAGCTAATGGACCAAGCAGTGATTTAAATGATACAGTTTCTGTATGATTATTTCAAGACTAAGTGGCCGGGAATGAAACAGTTGTCCTCCTCCAACAAAATTGCTCCTGAAAAAATGCAAAGAAAAGATTCTGTCAATTACCTAGGTTATAAAATAGGTTTACAGAAAATTAGAACACAAAAGGCACAAATTCGAAGAGAACAATTACAGACTCTTAATGACATTCAAAGACTCTTAGGAGATATTTCCAGTCTACAACCAGCTAGTCATATTGCTTTCTAGAATTTTCCTTACAGGAATTTTAATGCAAAACAATGATATCTTAAAATTGATCTTTTACCACATAAACCAAGTAAAAAATTAAAAACTTATGTGGAAAATTTCTTTGAATTAATTATAAGAGGAAAATTGAAACATTGTCAACTTGCAGGAATAGGCCCAACAAAGATTATAGTGCCTTTTACTACTTACGAATTAAAAATTTTAAGAAGACAATGAACCCTGGTAAGAGCTTGTGCTAATTTTTTAGGAAAGATTAATAGCAACTATTCCAAAAGTGATAGAATTAACTAACCTTATAAAAAGAACTACTTGGATCCTTTCCCACATTGTACTTGACACACCAATAACTGGAGCCCATATACTCTATACTGATGCAAATAAATCAGGAAAAGAAGGTTACAAATCCAAATATTTAAGTAAGGTGGAACAAAGCCCTTATAATTCTGTCCAAAAGGCAGAGTTATATGCTATTATCATGGTATTAAGGGATTTCAAAGAAGTTCTCAATATAGTTACTAATTCACAATATACAGAAAGAGATGTGTTATATATTGAAACCACTGAATTTATACCAGATGATACAGAATTGACTTCATTATTTATTCAGATTCAAGATATAATCATATGGGTCTGCCACATCCTCTAGTAAAAGGTAATGCAAAAATTGACTAATTATTGATTGAAAGTATGCTGAAGGCCTCAGAATTTCTTAAGAAACATCATGTCAGTAGCAAAGGTTTAAAAAAAGTATTTTCTATTACATAGCAACAAGCTAAGGAGATTATAAAGAGATGTACTACTTGCTTTTTTGATAACCAAACAGCACTACCTACAGGGAGTAACCAAGGGAATGGACTCTAGCAAATAGATGTGTTACACTCTGCAGATTTTGGAAAATTAAAATTGATATTTATTCAGGTTTTCAATGAGCAACTGCTTTGAGCTCAGAAAAGGCTGTTTTAGTAATCATGCACTTATTAGAAGTTATGGCCATCATGGGTATAACTGCACAAATAAAGACAGATAATCATCCATCATATGTGTCTGAGAAAATGAAACAGATTTTTTGCTTATTATAATATAAAGCTTATTACAGGTATACCAAACAATCCTTCTGTTCAGGCAGTTATATAAAGATCAAATCAAACTATAAAGCATTTGTTAAACAATAAGAAAGGGATGGAAAATACCCTCAGTAATAGATTTTGTGATGATTTATTAACCATGAATTTTCTTAATGCTAATGAGAAAGGAACAACAACAGCAGATAAACAGTGGATAATAGAAAAAGAAACCTTCTGAATTAAATCAGCTGGTGTATTTCAAGGATGTGTTGACCTCATAATGGGAACCAGAACAAATTTTTTTCCCAGCCTCAGCTAATAATTTCCTTGGACTATTTAATTCTTTATTAGTTTGTAAGGTTTGAAATAAATTACTTAGTTCTTGAGTTGTCAATCAAGTTGTGGCCCAAAGCCAGTTAATATCTCCCAGCAATTTTGGAAATCATTAGAAGTTCATAATTGATCTCTCGTGATTTGTGCTTTTTTGTGGTTGAATTTTTCTGTATACCTGTCTTATATTTTAGGTAATTAATAGAATCTTCTGTCTGTATTTTTTAGGAGCAATTTGAAATCTTTAATAAGGCAAAATTTTCTTGACCTCTTCAAACATCTTTTCTAAGATCTTTGAGTATGAATTGGCTAGTAAGATTTCATCCATATAATGGTAAATTATAGATTGAGGAAACTGTTTACAAATTATTTCTAACTGTTGCTGTCCAAAATATTGACACAATTCAGGACTGTCTAACATTGTTGTTCATGTGGAAAAAATTCCCACTGATATCTTTTTAACAGACTGAGAATTATTGTAAGTAGGCACTGTGAATGCAAAATTTTCTCTATCCTTTTCTTGTAAAGGTATAATAGAAAAGTAGGCTTTAAAATCAATCACTATAATCACCATGTTTATGATGGTAATAAAGAAGGCAAGGGAATTCCAGGATATAAACAGTCCATTGGCTGGATCACCTTATCAATAGTTCTTAGATCTTTTACCCTTCTCCATTTTACAGATTTCATTTAAATGACAAATAGAGAAGAATTCCAAGGACTGGTGAATTTTTCAATATGTTGGTAGCTAGTCGTTCCTCTACCAGTTGTTCTAATGCCTGTAATTTTTCTGATGTCAAAGGCCATTGCTTCACTCAGATAGGTTTGTCAGTTAACCATTTTAAAGTTAGGCATATTTGTACCTTTGAAAGATGAGCAGATGTTTTGCCCTGCTTATATATAACCTGAACAGTCAGTGACTTTTCTTGATAGTAACTTTTACTAATTTTCTCAGAAGCATATGTTAATTTATCATTTGTTTGTGAAATTGGAGGAATGTTAATCTGTACTTTCTATTGATGCATGAAATCATGTACCCATAAATTTATTGCTATGTTAGTCACATAAAGTGTTAATTTTCCTGTTCCTCTGACCGCACACACTCAACCCATCTTACACTGTGTTCTACATAAGATAAAGTTCTAATTCCTTGAAATGACCAGTAACCTCCTTTCTCTCTTCTTCCTCAATCCAAAAGAGCAGAACATCTCTCTAAGCCCCCTCCCTACTACTTTCTGTAACTCTCTATGTGGCCTTGGTCCTCCAAAACCTCTGTGGCTAATTTTGGTCAGCTAGTAGCTAGCTTTACACTCAGATCCACAGTAAACAGTATTGTCAGTCTCAGGAGTATCAGAGTGAGATCAAAATCACAGCATACTACTATTTCACTGGGTTATAGTTCTATTTAAACTGCTTATCTGATCTTGTTTTAACTTTGGTAGGTGGTATGTATCAAAAAATTATCCATTTATTTTAGTTTTTCAAATTTAGTGGATGACAGATTTTAAAATTGTCATTTTCATTCTTTAAACTTCCTTAGTGTTTGTTGCTATGTCCCCCTTTTATCTCAAATTTTAGTAATTTGGATGCTTTCTCTCCACCTTCAGTTAATTTGGCTAAGGACTTGTTCATCTTATTCATTTTCTCAATGAACCAAATCTTGGTTTCATGGATTCTTTGTATTGATTTATTTCAATTTTTTATTTCTATTTTATTGATTTCAGCCTTTGCATTTTATGATTACATACTACCTACCCCTTTTGGGTATTATCTCTTATTTTTAATTCTAGAGCTTTCAGGTTTGCTGTTAAATATGTAATATGAGATTTCCCCTTTTTTATGTAGACATTTAGTGCTATGAACTTGCCTCTTTGATCTGGTCTCATTGCATCCCATTGGTTTAAGGGAATTTTGTTGTAGTATCATTCAGCTCTAAAATGTTTTTTTTCTGTCTTGTACCATTTTCTTTCATTTAGTAAAGATTTGTTTGTTTCTATGAATTTGTAAGCTTTCTATTGTTTCTGTTGTTAATATCCAGCTTTCATCCATGATGGCCAGGTAGGATGCAGGATATTCTTTAAATTTTCTTTTATCTGTTAAGATTTGCTTTGTGTCTAAATATGTGATCAAATTTGGAGAAAGTTTCATAAGGTGCTGAGAAGAAGGTATAGTCTTTTGAGTTTGGGTGAAATATTGTGTAAATATCTGTTAGGTTAATTTGGTTTATAAAATCTGTCAGCTTCAGTAATTCTCTATTTAGTTTTTGTCTGGATGACCTCATTTGGTGAGTGTGAGGTACTGAAGTCTCAGACTGATAGTGTATGTGAGGGTCAAAATGCAATTTAAGCTGTAGTAGTGTTTCATTAATGAACCTGCATACCCGTGTGTTTGGTACATAGATGTTAAAAAATGCAAAATCCTCCGGCTGAATTTTTTTCTTTGGTAAGTAACTACACATTTATCTTCCCACCATTTTCCCTTTTATTGAAAATAGATTAATTTCTCATACAATATATCCCAATTAATTTTACTTCCCTCTACCCCTCCCAGTTCCTTTCTACCTCTCTTCCCCTCTCAATCTACTCCCTTTCTGTCGCTCATTGGAAAAGATCACGCTTCTAAGAGATAGCAATCAAATATGACAAAATTAAATACAATAGGATGATGCAAAAACTATCATATTAAAGTTGGTCTCAGCAAAACAACAGGAAGAAAGGAGTTTCAAGATCAGGTTCAAGAGTCAGAGACCCACTTGTCCTCACAGTCAGGAGTCTCATAAAATACTAAGCTAAAAGCTCATATTTATGTGTATGTGTGTCTGTGGAGACTCATGTAGCCCCTGTGCTTGCTACTTCAGTCTCTTTGAGTCCCTATGTACCTTTCTGATGTAGGAGGGTCATCTGTTATGTGTTACTTTCATTGGTTAATAAAGAAANNCATTGGTTAATAAAGAAACTGCCTTGGCCTTTTGATAGGCCAGCCATTAGGTGGCTGGAGTAGACAGAAAGAATGCTGGGAGAAAGAAAGCAGGAGTCAGGCAGACTATGAAGCTCTGGCCCAAGAAGGACATAGGTTAGAATCTTTTCAGTAAGCCACCACCTCGTGGTGCTACACACATTAATAGAAATGGGTTAATCGAGATTACTGGATGAAAAGCAGGCCTGCTCCCCTTTCACTACACCTTGCTTAGTTGAGGTAAGAAGAAAGGGCCTTTTCTCCTGGTGTCTCTGATCCCCTTTGGGTCTGACAGTCATTCTGTCTCCTCTTCCTTAGGATTCCCTGGACTGTGAGGGGGGGTTGATGAAAACCTTGCATTTAGACTCTTTCCACATACTGTCTATCTGTGAGTCTATGCATCTGCTGCCAGTGGAAACCTCTCTAATAATGACTGGATAGGGTACTAACTTATGAGTGTAGCAGAAAATCATAAGGGCTATTTAATTGTATTTCTTTTAGACCACTAATGTTTTGCTTCATCCTAGGTCTCTGGGCTATATAATCTCTTGTTCTTGGTTACCCAAAAAGTTTCAGGTGTGGGTTCCTCCTCATGAAGTGGACGCTAAGTCAAATCAGACATTGGTTGGCTACTCTCACAATTTTGTGGCATCATTGCCCTAGCATATTTTGCAGGCAGGACAGAATGTAGGTCAAAGACTTTGTGGCTGGTTTGGTAACCATGTTTCTCTTTTTGAACAGGCTCTTTCCAAGTGAGGAAATCAGTTCCCAGAGAAAAGGGTTTCCACATAGGCACATTGTGCAGGAGAGACCCCAAGTAGGTGGAGCCTCCCTCGTCAGAGCTTGGAGCAGACATAGTTAAGTTTTTTTTTTTAAAGCTATGTGTATGTGCGTATATCATGCGTGTGAAGTGCCCATCAAGTCAGAAGAAGGCATTGGGTCCCCTGGAACTTAAGTTATAGGCAATCATGAGTTACTGTCTGGGTCCTGGAACTAGAACCTAGATTTTCTGCAAGATCAGCAAGTGTTCTTAACCACTGAGCCATCTCTTCCACTCCTATGTTTACCATTTTAAAATAAAAGCCGTAAAAATGTAAGATATTTTCAATAATGCAAAACATTATTGTTAACTAAAGCAATTATATTGTATAATCTCTTGAATTTATTCTTTTTTAACTTTTATTGATTCTTTGCAGATTTCACATCATGTATCCCAATCCCACACATCTCCCTGTCTCTCCCAACCCTACATCTACTCTTAGTCCTGGCAACCCCCCCAAAAAGAACAAAATTTAAAAGATAAACCAAAAAACAAACAGAACAAATGAAACCAAAACCCAAACAAAAAACCAACCAAACAAAAGCAACAAACAAAACAAAACAAACAAACAAACAAAAACAACAAAAAAAGAAGAATCTCATCATGAAAGCTGTAATGAGGCCCACTGAGTTACTCAAGGTCAGCTCACCTGTATCACTGCCGACAAGGGCAGCTCTAGTGTGCTGCCCAGGTTGGGTGTAGGGCCTGTCCTCCCATGTACTGCAGTCTGTGAGGGACAAGGCTAGTTCTCCATCTCTCATGATTCCAGGGCAGGTTTAGCTGTATCTCCAACAACAGGGTCAGCTCTAGTGTGCTGTCCAGGTGAGATAAATGCCCATTGTGTGGGGGGCTATCTTTCCTAATTGCAGGTGCCAGCCCTTCTGCTGCTATATCCAGTGAGGGGTAGGGCCAGCTAACTCAGGGCCAGTGAAGGGTTGAGCCAGCTCAGCACAGCTCTCAGATTTCAACACTATTGGTTCCTATGACCCTCATAATAACATGGACCATGGAGATCAACACAGACATCCCAACTGCAGTAGGACTGCAGACTCAGACAATGCCCTCAGCAGCAGCCAGGGCCCAGATAATACCAAGGCCCCAGGTGACAGATAGTACAGGCCACTCAGACCAGCATGGCGCTGGTGGCAGCACAGCACCTGGATAGAATTTATTTTTCCTCTGTAAATAGTTTTGGATCTTCTGACTAACACTTCCCAAACTTTTACCCTTTGTTCATCATGAAGTCTCTGGTAAAGACTGTTCTACTTTCTGTTTCTGAATTTTCCTTTTATAACTTTCACAGACAAGAAGCTTATACATCATTTTGTCTTTGTGCACCTTGCTTATTTCATTTAACATCCTCCGCATTAATCCAGCTCTTGCCTGACAGGATACCACTTATTTAGAGGTAAATGTTACTTCATTGTGCATAGATTGTTGTGCATCCTCCTTTGGTTATTCATGTAGTGATGGCTAATTAGGTTACTTTCATGTTTTGGTTGTTGTTAATAGTGTTGTGGAGAGCATGAAAAAGCAGAGACTCCTTTGTTCACTCAAGTTTTACTCATTTGATATATACCTAGTAGTGGAATTGCTTGAGTACATAATAGCTTTGTTTATAGTTTTTCAAGAAATATTCTCCACTTCTCCATAGAGGCTGGAGTAAGTACCATACTGGTTTTTTTTTTTGTTTGGTTTATGTCTTCTTCTTGTTGTTGTTGCCTCCTCCTCCTTCTTCAATAGCCATTCTAACAAGTGTGAGGTTTTGTTTCATTGTGGTTCCAGTGTGAATTTCTGTGATGATTTGTGTTATGGAGTACTTTAGTCATATTGTACTAATATGTAAGGGTTCTCTAGAGAACAATTAAATGAGTGTGTGTGTGTGCACATGTTTGTGTAAAGTGGGTATTTATTTGATTGAATTATATATACCAATAGTGGCTTCCTCACAGTCAGGCAACTGAGAATCCTCAGCAGCCCCAATCTGGCACTGAAGACCTAGAGGATTCCTGGGAATCCAGTGTTCTGTATTCCATGCTGGAGAACTGAAGAACCTGGGTTCTAATAACAGTCAAGAAAGATAACAGTGGCATAATAGTAGAATTCAGGAAGAGCATGGATGGACTTGCTGTGAGATGCAAAGGAAGGCAGACAAACTCCAAAGCTTTTTCATTGGACCTCCATCACAGGGTGCTACCTACATTTAGGGTGGGTCTTTCCACTTTAACTCATCTAACCAGGAGAATACTTACAAGTGTTCCAATGGCCTTCCTTCTTGATTTCAGATCCAGGTAAGCTGAAAGCCAAGGCTAACCATCACAACTGTCTTTTTATGAGAAGATTCTCTAAGGCTCTTTGTTTACACGTTTTTAGGACTGAGCCTGCAAACAAGCTCTAGGAGCTGAGACAGCAGGAGGGTTGCTACCTAGGGTGTTCCCACACTCCTAGGGCAGCAGGTTTGGAGCTTTGTTGAGCTAATGCAGCTGCAGTGGTCTGATCAACATGGGAGGTAAAATATTTGAACTCTGCCTTGTGGTTTTCAAACAGTTTACCTTGAGAGTAGAGAAGACCACAGATAACAGGATCTATTAGTTATTTAAATAGCTTAAATTTAGTGTATGTGTGTGAATATGATCAAAACACATATGGAACCTGAAACTCAAAGAATAGATTTTTTTCGATACTTCATTTTGAAGATCTTATACAATATAGTTTGATCATTTTCTTTCCTCTCTCCTAACTCCTCCCAGACGCTTGCCACATCCTTACACAGCCAACTTTATAATTTCTCTTAAAAGCCCAAACCCTAAACTAAACCAAAACAACAACAACAAACCACATACACACAAAAAACCATGGAGTCTGATTTTTGTTAGCCGATTATTCCCAAATCTGGGGCCTGCTCTGGAATGTGATTGATATACCATGTGTCACTGACGAAAAATGATATTTTCCTATCCCAGAAAGTATCAGTTGCAAATATCTTCCTATCTAGGTGTGGGATTTTGTTTTGAACTCGTGTAGATCTTGTGCATGCTGTCATAGTCTCT
The DNA here is from genome assembly GCA_001685075.1 of Bramus lutescens. Taxonomy (NCBI): domain Eukaryota; kingdom Metazoa; phylum Chordata; class Mammalia; order Rodentia; family Cricetidae; genus Bramus; species Bramus lutescens. The sequence continues at coordinate 52,389 of LOEQ01008004.1, forward strand.
GGGAATTCATATTTTCATCACCCCTTTTGCAATTGAAAAACAAGTTGGAAAGATTATAAGAATCAAAGGTGGTTGATAAGTAATAAAATGCTTTAAATTTACTTTTAATAGTAAAATTTTGTCATATTGCATTTCTCAATACTTATGAAGTAAAGTAAAATATTTTGATACATGAATACTTTGTGCAATGATCCAGTGAATGTGGTGACTAGTATAACTGTCAGACCAAAGTTTATCATTTCCAGTTGTCTTGGTGCATTTTTAAATCAAGTTACTATTTTTTACATTTTCTTTTTTTTTATTGAGTTGTAGAGGTTCATTATGCATTTTGGATAGTAATCATTTATATGTATTACTTGGATATATTTCTTTTGTTTCCATAGGCTTCCATTTTACTCTGCTTACTTTTTTCCTTTGCTATGTAGAAGCCTTTTATTTCATTGCTATTCCTTTAGTATATTTTTAATATTTATTACTATGTTCACTTGTTTTATATCAGTTTGACACAAGCTAGAGTATCTGAGAAAGGGAACCTCAATTGAAAATCTGCCTCCTTAAAATTGGGCTTAAGGAAAGTCTGTAAGACATTTTCTTAATTAGTAATGTGGGAGTGCCCAGCCCACTGTGGGTGGTGCCACCAATGGACTGCTGGTCCTGGGTTCTATAAGAAAGCAGGCTGAGCAAGCTGTGGAAAGGAAGCTAGTAAGCAGCACCCTTCCATGGCCTCAACATCAGATCCTGCCCTCAGGTTCCTGCCCTGTTTGAGTTTCATTGTTAATTCTGATCCCTAAAGCTTTTCCTCCTTGTTTTCTTTGGATAGTTTGACAGTTTAGTGTCTTGAGTTTTAGTTTTTATCCTACACTTCAGGGACTTTTGCTTGATATACAATAAGGATCTCAGTATTCTTTACTTGAATATTCAGTTTCCCCAATACCATATTGAAGAGACTATTCTTTGTGTGTTTTTAGTACCTTTGTTAAAATCGGTTGATGGTAAATATATGAATTTATTTCTGTTTCATTCATCTATGTGTATGTTTTTATGATCATATGATACTATTTTGACATTACAGCTACTACAACTTTATTACCACAACATTTTGAAGTTGGTAGTATGACAAATTTATTATTATTATTACTTAAAATTTCTTACACTGTTTGATCTATTTGCTTTACAATCCATATTTTAAGTCTGTTTTTCTTTTGTGAAAAAGATATTGAAATTTATAAGAAATTATATTGAATTTATAGGTTAATTTTAGCAGTGTGGCCATCTAAACAATATTCAGTTTTCTGGTCTGTGAACATGAGATATCTTTCTATTTACTTGTGTCTTCTTCAATATCTTTCACTAACATTTGTAGTTTGCAGTAAATAGGCCTTCACCTCCATGACTATTTTTATTCCTAAATTATGAATTTGTTTATTTTTTTGATTACTTTTTCAGGTAGTTGTTTGGCACTATATGGAAATACTGCTAACTTTTTACATGATTTTTAAAAATTGTTTTTATTGAGCCATATATTCTTCTCTGCTCCCCTCCCTTCCTCTCCTCTCTCCTTCTACCCTCTCCCATTGCATGGTGATTTTATATTCTTCAAATTTATGGAATTTGCTTTTGAGTTCAAAAAGTTCTCTGGAATATTTTATTTTTATGGGCACTATCACGTTATTTGTAAACATGAACCATTTCACTTCTTTCTACAAAGTCTGAATGACTTTTATTTCTTTTCATGCCTCATTTCTGCCCTTCCACTGTGTAGGTCCTGGGAAATGAACTCTCTGGTCTTCATGTCAGTGGGAAGTGCCTTCACTTGCCTCACCAGTCCTAGTGCTCTGATTGAAAGAAGTGATAAGAGCATATACTTCCTGTCCTTACAGAAAACGTTCAACTCGTCATCTTCCTATGAACACATTATATATGGCCTTTATGTGTTTTTTTTTCTTTTCCTATTGAAAATAGTCTTCAATAGCTGGGAAGCCTGGATTTTCAAGACCAGAGTCAGTTGTAGCTGAGTTTTGTTGGAAGGAAATGGATGGGAGGACTGGAATGTGGGCAGAGAGATCCTGTTTTCCTGCAGTCTTGGGTAAAGAAGATAAACTGAATTTCACAGAAACTGGGGTATTGTGGGAAGGGATGAAGTAGGAACAATGATCTGGTGCTATGGGAACCACTGTGTTCAGCCAATTTCTCTTAGGTTTTTCTACTTGTGGCATTCTCTGTGGTCTTGGTGTTCTTCCTTTTCTCCTTCTCCTCCGTTCATTTTCTTTTACTTCAGAAATTTTAGAGAAAATTCCTTGGTCTGAATCTTGGACCCCCACCTTATACTTGTGAGGCCATACTCAGAGAGACCACTGGTTATCTGTATGAGGCCACTGGGAATGAGGGGAATTATAAATTCAAACGGAAAAAAATGTTTGCTTTCCTAAGAGGAAACATTAAAAGATGGTAGCAACAAGTTTAGCACACTCTGCTACACCCATCTGAGCCTTATTATCGTCAAATGTTCCTGAAGTAAATGGCAAAGCATCAATGTGTCTTTCAAACAAAACTGAAAAAAGTGTGTTATATTTATGACACACCGGAAAATATTCAGCTTTGAGAGCCAGGTCATCATATGACTTGAATTCTTATTTTTAAATTATCAAAAATATTTTGAAATGCATTAGTTAATGCCACTTCTATGCATGTCATTTTGAGTCAGTATACTTTGGTGGTGTGAACTTGGACAGTTCACTTGACATGACATTGCCTCAATTTCCTTCTCCAAATGTGGAGATGAAAACTAGTCTGTGTCAAGGACAAGTCAGCAACCTCCACTGCAGTAGGCCCAAGCCAGCAGCTTCCAACAGAACAGGCCTGAGTCAACAACCCCTGTGGGATCAGGCCAAAGCAAGCAATCTCTGCCAGAGGAGGCCTGAGCCAGCGAACTCCTCCAGCACAGAACCAAGTCAGCGACCTCTGCCAGAGAAGGCCTTAGTAAGCAACCTCCTCAGGACCAGGCCTGAGCCAGCGAACTCCTCCAGAGCAGACCTAAGCCAGCAACCTACATCAGAGCAGGCCTGAACGAGTGACCTTTGTGGAACCAGGCCTGAGCAATTGATCTCCCCTGGAGTAGGCCTAAGCCAGTGACCTCTCCAGGAGCAGGTATGAGGGAGCAGCCTCTGAGGGAACAAACCTGAGCCAGTGATCTCTGTGGGACTGGGCCTGAGCCATCAACCTCCGCAGGACCAGGCCTGAGCAAGTGACTTTCACCAGGGCAGGCCTGAGCCAGCAATCACTACAGGAGCAGGTTCAAAGGAGCGACCTCTAAGGGAGCTGGACTCCAGCAATCTCTGTGGGACCAGGACCAAACCAGCTACCTCCATGGGAGCAGGCCTGAGCCAGCACATCTGTAGTAGCAGGCTAGAGCAAGCCATCTCCATGAGAGCAGGCCCAAATGACATCTGGGATTGCAGAGCGACCTCCAGGAGTGCTAAGTGACTTCCAGGAACACCAAGTGACCTCTGGGCTGACTGCAACCATAGCCCCAACTCCACCATGAGTAACAACCATCTGAGCCTTAGATCCCCTGACACCTAGAAGAGTGATCACCAGAGACAAGACCCCAACTACACCAATCACTTGAAAAGATGGGTAGACAAGATAAGAACACACTCAACACAATAAGGAGTACACGACACCAACAAAACATAATGACTCTACAACAGCAATAGCCTGAACACTTCGATACAGATGAAACAGAAGACAATGACCTAAGAAATAACTCCTAAACAATAACTCTTAAAAAAAATTCTCCTAGGCCCTTTTGTCTGAGGGGTCCTTCGACCTCCAAGAGTCCTGTCCCTGAGCTGAAGACAACCTTTCAGACCTGTAAGTGGGTGCCATCCTGGGGCAGGGCAGAACATCCAGGAAAGGGACACTGGGCCCTTTCAGCTCCTGCTGCAGGGGCTTTGTTCCACACATCCCTGACC